>JAMLFT010002314.1:0-26131 GCA_026544285.1 Pachyrhizus erosus | reverse complement strand
ATAATTATTTTTAAAATAATTTTTTTATTTTATACGACAATTATAATGAATAGAAAAAGTACTTAATAAAAAATCTTAATGTATTTTATCAATCTTATTAAATGTACTCTTTGTAACTGAAAAAAGAGTCGAATAATTAATAGACATTCAATGGGTCATTGATGGACACTTCGGAAATAAATGCAATTATTTGTGTCAGAATTCTTTTTTAAAGTTCTTATGTTCTTCTTTAAACATCGGATTTCGAAGAAAAAAATCTATTTTTATTTTTTTGTTATTTATAAAATTAAACATAATACTAATTACTGTTTGATCAATTATATACCACCTTTTACGTAATATTTAATTATACATGTGTGTTTATTATGAAAAAGAAATAAAAAAAAGTAAAATAAAAAATTCATAATTTTATTAAGATTAAAAATATTATATTTTTTAATTTTATATAAAAATCTTAAAAGATAAGATAAAAAAAAATTGGAATCATTGGCAAACTGCCAAATGTAGGTGTAATGGTAGTGATAATTATATATAAAACAACTTTAATATTGAATTCAGCAAATATTTATTTAAATAATAGTATTGAAACATCTATTTTTTTCCGTTCACACTATCAACTCTTTCTCAAACCGCTATTTAAGAAATAAATATAAATATCATACTGGAGTATTCATATGTTAAAATATAATAAACTATTTCGTTGCACAATTTTGGAATCTATGATACATAATAAAAAGTTTGTAAAAATATCTTGTATAAAAATACTAAAATCTTTCAAAGTTTGTTTTTAAATAATGTAAAATATTTAATAGGATACATTTTAATATTTTTACATTATGTGTCTATGATTACATGATAGAAATTTCTTTCTTATTTTATCAATCTTCTTAAATTTACGTATTCGTTTTATGGGAAATAAGAATTGAATATTAGATTGATAAATATAAGAAATGAACATAAGTTGTAAGCAATTTTTTTCTTCTTTTACACACTTATTGTCCGGAAGTTATATTAAAGTTTGATTCATCTAAGTCAAATAACTCAAACTCATGTAAAACGTCTATTTTATCTATTCACATTGCCTACTTTTGATTTAAAGAACTTTTTTAAAGAAATAAAATAATATGTAAATATTGTATTGATATATTAAAAGATGTAAGATCAACTTACTTAAAAAATAATCCTTATTAAAGTTATTCTCTTCAATAATTTGTTGCATATATTAAATTTTATTAACCTAACGATTAAATAAGAATCATTATCAAGTAAATCATGTCTACAAAAATTTACAAATTATAAAACTATTTTATATTTATTAAATAAATTCAATTTAACATATTTTATACTTTTTTACAGAACATATATGATACTTTTTAAAAATATAAGTAAGTAAATGTTAATTATAAGATTTTATAAATACAAATATTTGATTTATTGAGCTAATACAAACATTTAGTATATGCAAAATATTATTAAAGGAGGTTATTATAACATGAATTAGTCTTAATCCATCGTAATTTGACTCTGTCTAATATTTACTAAAATACAATAAACTGTTTCACTACACAAGTGAGCTGTTTATGTAAAATTAGGCCACAAACCGTTGCTTTGGTGGCTTACCTAAAGCTGTCTCAACTTTAAATTTATATATTTTCGGTTTGCCGTTTCCGTTCTTTATTTGCTTAGTCCAAATCCATCGTAGCAATCGAATAATTCCAATTGTGATCTCATTATCTGAATGATTTAGTAATTTCCGTAAATTGGATTCAACTCGTTCAAATATTATAAATGATCACTGAAAAAAAAAAAAAAAAAATATACATATATCAAACATCTTTTGTAACAACGGAGCCACATGTATAGTATATTTTATACAACAAAGCAACATTGTTGTAATACGTTTTGTCTGAAAAAGAATGCAACTCAGATATAGGGCAGATCCAATGATAAATGAAACTTAAAATATTTTTTTAAAAAAAAATCTTTACTTTAAAAATGTTTATATATTAGACTCTTTATTAATATATGTGATTTTATATCAACATATATGACTTTTTTATTTTATAAATAATAATAATAAATATTTTTTATTAATAAATCTAAAACTTAAACTTTAATTATTTTATCCTTCACCTAACCTTACTCTCGGTTGATATATGGGCATATAGTCTAATGTATAATGATTAAAAGAACTATATATCAAACACTTAAAAACTACTTAAAGATTTTGATGGAAATGCATGGCCACATGGGTTTTTCACTGGAATATTTATGCTACTTGGTACCCTCACCGACAAACATAAGCCATACAAATCAGACGGATGTTTGTAGTAAATGTGTTGGATTCTTTTGAAGGTTTTAATAATATCAGAAACATTATGGGGCACAACAACAACTTAGGAAAACCATGTGAGATAAAAAAAGTTGCAGTACATTGGTTGGCATGTCTATTAAATTATAGTACACTTGCAAACCTATGTTAGATTTAGTGTTCTAAATCAGCCATTTTGAGGTGACTGTTTAAGCGATTATATATTTTGTTAACCTGCAAACAGGTTAGACCTCCGTCTTGGGATTTCCGATATGTATTGAATTTTTTAACCATTGAAGCGCACTACGAGTCGCATTCTTCTCTACGCATGGTTTAAAACTAAATATATATATATAATGCAAGTCACCTTGAAATGTAATAAGTTTGAGCACCATAATTCTTCCAAAACTACACTGTAGTAATTCATGTAATAAACTCAAACTTTGGGTTTGTGGTATGCATGGTGCAAATAATATAAATAAAATCTTATACCAATAAAACAATATAGTTCCAACACCATGAATTTAGAATTAAAAGGAGGGTGCTGGTTTAGAACTGTTAAGAATTTGCTTGCTAGTTAATTCGATTACATAAATCATACACAACTATCTAGTAGCTTCAAGAACCCCATTGTCCCTTATAGTATTTTGACTTGATTCATGATCTGGCTCACATCTTTCTTAACACTTCTTATCTTAACTTTTTCATTTTTAACTTTTTAAAACCTTTATCTTCACTTTACCTTCATGTTGTCACTGCCTGATGGACGAAGTTTCACTAATTTTGCATATTAAGAAAGCAACTATTGGTTCTAAATGCAATAAACAATCAATTTTAGGACAAACTCTTTTTTAGGAAAGAACAAATTGAATAAACTTTAGGAAGCACAGTCAATTGAGACTTTTTTAAAGACAATTCTTAGAAACACAATCAATTGAGACTGCAGATACTTGAAACAAATTGACAAATAGGGAGGCAATTTTGCACCTCCAAATATAGTCAAGACTAACAAAACTATACACAATAATACAAATTCATCCTTGTAATTCTAACAAACAAGAAGGAGCATTACCAAAAAAACCATTAAAGGTAAGAGAGGAAACAACCTGAAGAAGCACAAAGGTGGCGGAACCTCTGTTTAATCTTGCAAAATGGTACTAACAAATACACTTTGACAATATAGACTATAGCATTACCTGTTATCACTGTAATCAAACATGACAGTGAAATAATGAGTATTTGGTCAGTTATATTCAATAATAATAGTTTCCACTAATACAGATTATTTTAACAGTACTTAATTGAATCATTTCAAGCACAAATAAAAGATTAAAAACATGGAAATATAAAATCAAGTATATGGTTAAATAATTATCAAATCAGTATTTCTATTCCATTTTCTGTACCAGTCACACTAATAGTTTCAAATAAGTAACCCATTCAATTTGTGCTGTTTGACAGCAAGAAATTAAATTCAAATGTTGTAGTTACTACAACAGGTTTCAATAGAAATTGTTAATTTGACTTAGATGTGGAGCTTAAAACTAATAAGTCAAATACACTCCATTTTAAGACATTAGATGTGGGAGATATAACATTATCACAAGCTTAAAACTTATATGTCAGCTAAACTCTTCTTATTTCACAAGTAGTTGAGTCATACCTTGTCATATATACATGGACTGGATAGGGAAATTTGTTAGCTACTTTCACTTCAAAAATTGTTATCTAAGTTTGCAAAATGTTCTTCAAAATCCACTTATTACAATTTGCAAAATGTATAAGAAATGTTAAGCAAACCTATATTTGAGTCATGATAAGCTGGTGTAAAACGAAAAAAGTGACATGATAAGGTACAATTTATGATTAACATACATAACACATTCAAAAAAGGATAACCTGTATATGAAACTAACTACAGAAAAATTAGCATGTAAGTTAGACCAATTATAGAAACTTATGCATGGTAGTGGAAGTTAAAAATATACACCAACTATTATGGAAAACATGAAAATATATTGATCACGAAATTTGGTGCTTGTGAATTTCATGGGAGAGGAATCCTAAAATTATGAACGAGTATAAAAATTAGAAAAACAATTGTGCTTGTTCAACCAAAACAGAAATATGAAATGATACATTTTCCATAACTATTGATCAAAATTGATTTGTACTTACACTTTAAATATTTTGGGAGACCTCTTTGAAGACAACATTTGTAGTGGTATTTAACACTAACCCTTCTTTATCATGTATTAAAATCTTCAATCCTTCTTTGCTTTGAACTCTAGAAAATGTCACATATAGTTTGTCATGGCTAAGCACTGGTTTAGAAAAATATAGTCCAATATTTGCTAGTGATTGACCTTGAGATTTGTTGATTGTCATGAGACATGAAATCATTAATGGCAAATGTCTTCTGATAAGTTTGAAAGGCCATGGTGATTAGGAGGGAGACATAGACATGCGTGGAATGTAAATAAGATTGTCAACGTTTTTTCCGGTCATCATCTTAGTTTCAATAACATGATTCGCAAGTCGTGTAACAATCAATCTAGTGTCATTGCAAAGTCCTTCGGATTGTTCTAGATTCCTCAATAACATAATTGGAGTCCCCATTTTTAATTTGATTCTATGATTTGGAAGACCTGATGTTCTTAATGTGTTTAGAAATTTAGGGGCAAGTCCTTCTAGTGCTTGATTTTCAAGTGCTCCAAACTTGTCAATTAAGGATGAACTTAAATATTCTCTTTCATCACCAGGAATCAATGAAAGAACGTAATAATTGATTTGATCGACAATTTCAATCGTAAATGCCAAAATAGCTTTGGATTGTAAGAACTCATTATTGTATTGATGGAGTAGATTATGATATGTACTGTTCAGAATAACATCAATGGGATCATTAAAATAAGAGATAAGGAGTGATTCAAGAATTATTATTGATGCATAACCATCATATGGCTCAGATATTTTTCCACACCCAACATCTAATAACCATTGTGAAAATTCTTCAAGCTCCTTCACATTTGCATTTTTTGGACCATCCTGCATAGGCATATTTTTTGAAAGCTTTAAGACATGACAATATTCCCAAAGATATGAACCGTTGATTGTTGCATTGACTATGTCAGAGCGACTTCCTCTGGGAATGACTAGCAGAATTTGTCTAAAATCACCTTCGAAAACAATAGTTTTTCCTCCAAATGGAGAGTCAACATAATTGGAATGACTCATAATGTCTCTCAAACTTTTGTCTAATGCTTTAAAACAAAATTTGTGTGCCATTGGTGTTTCATCCCATATTATCAACTATGTTACTTAACCTAGCAAGCTCACTTCCTTGAGAAATATTGCAAGTTGAATTCTCTAAGGTAAGAACAGGAATAACAAATTTTGAGTGTGTTGTTTGCCCTCAGGCAACAATAGAGATGTTATGCCTTTTAATGCTACAACCAAGACAACATCACCATATGAACGCAATGCAGAAGCTAATGTCTTCCACATAAAGGTCTTTTCGGCAGCTTCAGAACCATAAAGAAAAAACACACTACCATTGTTGTCATTGACTGCTTTCATAATTGTCTAAAAAATTCTTCTTTGCTCGTCTGTCAAGATATCAAGATAATCAAAATTGTATTTGCAAAGCGTTAACAAACCAATATGAAGAGTAATAGGTAAAATTCCATAAATTTAAAGTTCATTATGAGTTTAATTATTTCACCAATAAGAGAATTAAAGAAATGCTGAAACTGATCATGCAAATTGGCTTTATCATAAATTTTTCTCTCCCTTGTGGATATGGCATGGATGGATAATCTTTAAGACTTTTTATGTTCAATTGCAATAACTCTTCAATTTACAGAAAAGTTAAATTTCGTAATTCAAGATCACTGAGTCGTAAGTCTAAACTGAAATAAATTCTAAATTAATAAGGTGTTGTGTTAATCATAATGCTAATGATTAACGTAGAGTAGGAAAATCTAGTAGAGTAGGGAAATCTACTTATAATATTTAACTTAGTTTAATAGTATTGACCTTGGGATTGTTTTAGATATATCTTTACCACAACCTCCATATAAGTATGGAATGACCTTTCCATCACCTTTTTTGTTGCATTTTGAGCATGCATCATAGCTCCATCCATTTTTGACACAAGTTTAGAAAGTTAAAGAAGAAGAGTTTTAAACAATTCTCTTCTCTCACAATGTTTTATGTTTGATAAGACTCCTCATTGCTATGTTGCAATTTTCTAACCTAATAGAAGACAAACCACACATGAATCGGAATGGAGATAGATCACAAATGAGACCCAACTAAACTAACCTCCAAACCTGTAATAAATAAGAATGAGTTAAGGAAGACAGAAGAGAAACCAAAGAGTAAAAAAAATCAACAGTAACAAAATTGGAAGAAAACAACGAAGAACATAAAAAAAAAACATAGGTTTATTCTATTATACCTACGAAAAAGAGTTAAAAAGAAAAATCTCATAAGAAGTTCTCTTTCACATAAAAAAAAATAAAAATATAGGCTTATTATATTGATTCATTTAAATTCTTGAACTACATCTAGTTCTCCTTTAAACTTGAGAAATTTCACTAACCAAACTAGGTTACAATCAAGTATTTTAACTTTCACTTTTGGCTTATAACAAGTGTTCAATCTACCACTTTTGACAACTATAACCCAAATATTTTTTATTGTTACCTCTGGCTACACCTTAATCTTTCTCAAATTAAAAAATCAAAGTATTTTTTTTCATTAAGTCACTTTTTCCTTTCACAACTTACAGGATCAAAAAGATTGACTCATAATGTGATGATGTACAAATACACATAGATCTTTTACGAATACAATTTAGCAAAACTAACGATGAATAAAGTTTAGCACATATAGTTTTTGATTCCAAGATGAGGTTGTCTAAAGTCAATGGACACATAGAGAGTTGATCAAATATTCACTTGCTCAAAAGCTTATTCTTTCTTCACAATTTCAAGTATTTATATTCTTTGTGCAGAGGTATCCATGTCTAGATAACATTTATTGTTATTTCCTATTTTGATTCTTCACTAAATGTATGAGAGCTCTAGTATTTTTTCTTTCTTTTATATGATAGTTTTGTTAGAGGAAAAAGAAAGAGTTTGCCATTTCTTTCCTAAACTTTGTTGACACTTCTTCTAAAGCCCCCTTCCATTTTTTCAAATTCCTACTTCTTTTTGTTCCTTGTGTACACTTCAAACTCGAGGAATAATTTTTGTTATCAAGGACTCTACTTATCCTTCAAATGCTTTTGTTCTTCATTAAATAATTTCAAAATTTAAATGTTAGCTAAAGAGCTTGAAAAACAAATAGAATTATCAAACGCAAGGAATATATGAGCAATGATCCTAAGCATTCAAAGCATAAAAGTTTCAACATTAGTGACTGAGTAAAATAAATGAAAACATTAAGTGTAGGTAGAAAGTTATCTTTTATTTTCATTTACGCTTTGGACATTAAAATGAAAAGGTGATTGGACACTTAAAGCTTCTTCTATACAAACGCGTTGGATGTATAGTTCATTGAAGTGCTTTTGATGCTTAGCCATTTAAAATAGATTTTTGTGTCTAAGGTTTAGATATTTATCTTTTAGTTCTTTGATGCCTAAAATATTTGCATAACTCAAAAACTTATTAGTATATCAAATTTTAATACATTTATGATCATCAAAACCATAGAAAATTTAAAAGGGGTTAGAGATTGTCCATGTCTCTAGTTCTATCAACTTACTACATAAAACGGATTATCGAAACAAGTTGTAATGTACTCAAGCATGAAAAAATTGATGTGACTATTGACACAAGATAAGGAGCACTAAAATAGAAAAATACGTAAGTTGTTTTATCATACTAATTTAATTGACAAGTTGGTGACATGTGTTAAATGTTACATTAATTGTCCCAATGAACACCTTCACCAATAGATGAAAAACAAAAGTTGTTTAGTCACAAAAATTACTTTTAGCTTAGGCTTATAAATAGATGAAAAGTTAAAGATGAAGTCTGAGAAGTAAACTATGTGTAAACAACCTTCAAAAAGTTTCTTTAATTTTCTTGTAAAGTTTTTAAGTTAGAATCCTTAGCTCTCCAAACATTTGTATATTCTAAAAGAGTAGACTTTGAACTTAACCTTGTACCTATCTATAAGACATTAGAAGTCTTTAAGCCCTTAAACCTAAACAACAACCATTGGGGTTTCTTTGAAGCCTAAAGAGGCTTTGTGGAAAAAAAAAATACTTAGGTTAATAGCTTGGAGACATTATTGTAAAGACAACATGAGTAAAACTACAAGCAACTAGAGGAAAAAATATTTGCAATATGATCGATTATAGTGAAACTTGGTTAGTTGATCAAGAATTAAACGTAGTCTTAATGATAAAAACAAACTAATATAAAAATTTTATGTTTATCTCTTTCTTTATCTACTTTATCTAACCTTGAATTGTGTTTGTTTTAATGTTATTTTTCTAAAAGGTTTTGACAAAACTTATGTTTTCAAAACTAGTTGTTTGCTTTGTATCCATTACTCTTTTACACCTAGTTTTATAAGACAATAAATACATGTTTTTCTCATGGTTTGCAAAATACTTTTAAGAAACACACTATAACCTCTCTTCTTGTATTTTTTTTTTTAATTATCTATATGATTTGATTAATATAGCTTGTTGCCTTTTTATCCATTTCCAATATTATATGTTGTACTATAATTTAAAGATTTAAGATATATTTGAATTTTTTTATAATCACTTATAGGAGAAGAAAATAAAACAAAAATTTAATAAACTTTTCTAAAAACTTAAATTAACTTATGCATAAGCTAATTTACATAAGTTGTCTCATATTAGTTTCTTCAAAAGCTAATTTTTATTATATGTAAAAGCTAATTAATTTTAACATTTGAAAAAGCTTATTTCATAAATTTTTTGAATAAGTGTTTGTGAAAATTTTATTCAAATGTATCTTTATGTATGATTAAAGAAACATTGTTATATATGTGTATGCGTATAGAGAAAGATAGAGATTGTTGGACAATGCCAAACTAAGTATATGCTTTTGTTGCCTTTTTGAATTTGTTGTCCCATATTAGTGGGAAGAAGGTTAATTATTATAAAATGGCTCTAAAGATATAAAAAAAAATATAACAAATCTTCTTTTCTTCTATAGTGTATATGCACTAAAGTCTACTAAAATTTCGCTTTAAGGGCAGTATTTTCCACGGCAAGACAACATATTTGATAAGCTCTACTCTTCCTGTTTGTATGATTTTTTTTTCTTATTTTTTAGCAGTCTAAAAGAAAAAGTTCTATAATACTGAACATATATGTCTATGAATGTTTCAAAGATCATTCTTGATTTTTTGCAATTAAAACATCTTAATGGAATAAACTATCAAAGCTGGTCATAGAAATTGTTGATTCAATTTGAAACCTTAAAGGTTGATTACATGTTGTTTAATGATCTTTCAGATTATGAAAATAATGATGTTGATACACCTACTACCTATGTTGTCACACCCATTTTTAATCAAATCAAGAAATCTTATGAAGAGGCCAAGAAAAAATATGAAAAGGACTGCAAAATTGTCAAGAATCATTTACTAGCTCATATGTTAGATAATTTATTGAATTTGTTCATTAATCAAAAGTCTACAAAGGTGATATAAGAGACGTTGAAACATTACGTCACACATGATGTTGGAAAGAGGGAAAATATGGTGGGAAACTGGTAAAGAAAGAAGTGTAAATTCTTAATTTGAATTTTAGTATTAATCATAATTAAGCTGTTTACAAAAGAAAATTTAAAATATAAAGAAGTCTTTGTAGAAAACTAAAGTAGATTATCACTTTTTATATGCATAGGTTTGAGACCCCCTAAAATCGACTGTTCTTTGTAATATTTTCTTGGCTAGGGGATTGGTAAAGAAAGAAGTGTAAACAAATTTCTCTACAATGTTCTTAGTATTTATCATGATTGAGCCCTTTCTCAGCTTGTCAGACAATCTACTCAGTCGGACATCCCTTTGAATGAGTCTACCAAGTTCGAATAGTAAAAAACACTTCTATATTAGTTTTAGTAAATACTAATCTAGAATATTCATCCTAAAATATAAAAATGTCATTGTCTCACATAGACTTTTTTTTATTGTCTTAGAATCATTGTAAATTGTTGAAGTAAAACACATTTTTTATACTAGTGTAAAATGGACTTGAATTAAATCTCAACAAATGAAAAATGATAAATTAAATAATAGAACTCTAAAAAAACTATGATAACATATAAAAAAATGTAACATGTTGGAGAAAGATAAAATCCCTAGACAACTGATTTGTGAAAGTAAATTGAACCACTACTTTCAAAAGTGTGGATATTTTTTAATATAAAACTAATCTATCTAACAAAATATTTTGTTTAGAATTTATTAAAAATTAATGCACTTTGTTGTTATTTATTTAATGAAACTTAGAAAAATAACTATTTAAAATTAAAAATAAAATATTTGAAAGCTAAAAAATATAAAAGTAAAAAAAATATGAAAGAGTGAGACAAAAATTTAAATAATAAATAAATAAAATATAATTTAAATGTTTTTTCACATAAAAGTACAAAAATTATGTGACAAGTTTAATAAAAAAATAATTTGTTATCTAAATAAATTGAGTTTAACGAAGATGTTCTTGTCACAATGTAGATAAAACTGACCCATCGTACATGAGGAAATTTCTCAGCCCAAAAATGCACTTTACAGATATTATCATGGATAATTCCTTTCCTTGTACATAACACTAAACTATAAATTCATCAAGGATAATTAGATCGCGTGGTTTTCAATTTAAGTAAATTTTAAATACCTAAAATATCAAACATATAAGAAATTATATAATCATTTTAAATGAATAATATGAATAACTTGTATTTAGAAGGGAATAAGTAAAATTTTAAAAAATTAAGAAAATAATTTAAAATTACATGAGAAGTGAAACCAAAAAAATATAAAAGCAAAAATTTAAAATAAAATGAAGTTGAGATTTGACAAGAGAAAATGAAACCTCAATAAAAGGATATTTTGAAAATAATTAATGATTTATGAATTTTTAAAAATGTATAAAAGAAAGTATCAAAATAATGAGAAACTTGCGTATTACAGGGAAAAAGAATATAAAATATAAAATATTATTGTGTTTAGAGATGATGACTCAAAGAATGTATTTGATGTGTCAAAAGCTTAAGCATTGTAGTAAATTAGTTTCCCTTAAAACATCTGATAACACAAAGTTTTGCACTAAACAAGAAAAAACAAACCTAATAATCCTTTGCTCTACTCACAGCCAAGCAATTGGACTCCTTGGAAGTCAAAATAGTGGGTCAGAGAATGATACAAATGGTTTTCATAAATTACATCCTTAATTTCATTATTTATCTTTAAATTTTATAATATCACAGTGTTTATCTTTTTAAATATTTTCTTAATTTATAAAATATTACAAATTTTATCAGTATTTAAAAAAAATGCCACAATTAAAATATTTTATAATGATTTTTTAAAATTATAATAGTTAAGATAATTTTGTGACACATGTTTTATTCATTGAAACAATTTTTATATGTGATAATAAAATTAGTAATATTTTATAAATTGATGATCATAAAGCACAGTCATATCATGTTACATAAGATACAATTGAATTGCATCCACACTTTTTTTTTTTGTGCGTAGACAGGACATACCGACATTTATATCACGTTTTTAATTATATATATATACAATGACCATGGCTGAATCACGAGTCAAATAGCCCAGAACTAAAACCATTAATTAGATATGAAAATTTTATGGCTTAAATAATTTTTTATCCTATTTTTTTTTTAATTTTATAAATATTTTTATTTTAATTTTTTAAAAAAATTAATTTTAAATATTAAATAATAACATTAATTAATAAAGTAACAGTGATATTGATAATTTTATGATTTATTATGTTATCAAACAAACAATTTTTGATAAATTTTATTTTTAAACTCTTTGTAAACTAATATGATATTATCAATTATTTTAAATAAATAAAAATTAAAAAATAATCTTTTAAAACTAAATTATATATAATTATTCTATTAAATTTTTTGACGATATAATAAGTATATGAGTTATTAAGATCATTTTTATCTCATTAATTAATATTATTATTTAATACTATAAATTAAAACTAAAAATTTTAAATTTTTAAAAAATTAAAATAAAAAATATTTTATTTTACAATACCAAAAAATTATTTTTAAGTTTAATTTTATAAAAGTTGACCCATTACTAGTTACCAACAATAATAAATTACTGGACATAGGATAAATTTTATTGTACATGATAGTTTTATCTTACTCGACTTAAATTACTTTTAGTACCAAAAAATAATGTCCCTTATATTTATATGAAAATGTAAATATATTGATATATTTTTTTATAAAATATTAATATAATATATTTATTAAGCTTAATAAATGTAATGGTAATATATGTACATTAAATGTATAATTTTTAATTGAATTTATATATTAAAAATGTATTATTAAACAAAGATTAATAATAAAAAATGTAATGTATATTTTTATAATATATATGTGTGTTCTCGTGTGTGTGCATATGTGTACATGTGTACATGTGTGTATTATTTTCTTATTCTTCTTAAAAAATAATTTATAAAATATATTTTAAGATAGAACAATTTAAATGTATGTTATTATATATATAATAATAATAATAATAATAATAACTTTTTCCAAGATTTTAATTCAATTAAATTAATTTTGGTTTAAAATTATAATTTTTATCTTTGGATTGTAAAAAAAAATTAAAGCACAAAAATTATAATTATAAATTAAATTTTAACATTAACAAGAGAGATGATAACAAAAATAATAAGACAATATTTAATTGATTTTATTAATATAATATTTATATAAATATACTATATATAATTTATTGAGAAATTATAATCATATTTTTGTATTTTCTATAAATTATACTTGATATTACTTAGTCAATGGTATGGTTGTTAAGAGTGTTACAACAATGAGGTAATAGTAATGTCAAACAATGGGATAATATCAATTTAATTTATAAAATATAGGAATATACGTATAATTTACTTAAATGTATATGGACAATTGAAACGGTAACTTGGTGGATAAAGTGTGAAAGATGAAAAATAGTAAGAGTTATAATGATTATTGGATATATACGCAATATCTATTCATCAAGCCTATAATCTTGAAGACTTCATAATCGTCAAGCAAGTAAAGGCGAGCCCTTATTTTATTCTACACACATGTGTCTTAGAAAACACTCCATAACTTAAGAAAGTATTTTTTAAAATTACAACTAAAACTCTTTAGCTAATTGTATGGTTGTAAATAATATGATAAAATGGGGGAAAAGTAGTGTCAAATAATGGTAGGGTATCAAATATAGGGATAAATATGTAATTATCTTTTATATATATATATATAGACGATCAAATAAGTAACACAATGGATAAAGTGAGAAAAGATGGATAAAAGTAGGAGTTACATAGATTGCAGAATATATACACAATATTCATTAATAAATTTAGGATTTATGCTTGTGGTCCACAAGGCTTGATAGAATAAAATCAAATAATTGAATCTCTCTTAAATGACATTAAAGGCCAAGAATATAAGGGGGACCATCAAACAAATAAAGACCAACACTAATTTTATTTTATATACATGTGTCTTATAACATTCTGCTTAACATAAACGAGTGTTTTTTGTAACATCCCAAACTTTTTTATAATATTATTATAATTTTAAAAGTTTATCTTTTATCATAATATGTGTGAAATACTTAGAAATATATTAGTAAATAAAAATTTAGAAAAAAAAAAGGATGAATAAAAGTTTGATTTATAAAACTTGAAAGTTAAAAGGAATAAACAACCAATAATAAAGAAGTTTAATCCATAAATAAATAAAAGGAAAAATAAAATTTTAAGAATTAAGTAAAATTAAATAATTACTATACAAATAAATTAATATCAAGATAATAAGTTTTTATAAAAGAGAAAATTTAAATTTAGTAGAATAAAATATAAGTTGAATTATAGAATTCTTTTAGAATTTTAAAAGATAAAATAAAATTTAAAAGAATTAAAAATAGAAAATTGAAATTAATGAAAATACAAAAGGAAAAGGGGGAAAATAAAGAAAAGAAAGAAAGAAAAAGGGAAATAGAGGCGTGGGGATCGAACCCATGACCTCTAGGTTGAGTGACAAAGGAATTCAACATGTGCCAACTGAACTACTCACATGGGATAACTATTAAACATTTTAATAATTACATATATTAAAGGCACTAGAACAAAAGAGAAAATAATAACGCAAAAATAAAATTTGGGCAAAGAGGGATTCGAACCCAAAACCCAACATAGGGGTCCAGTGTCTTAACTACTAAACCACGGTGCCTTCGATGCTTACTAAGCACCTTAACTTCTCTTTAACTTACAGCAACTATCGTTAACCAACCAACGTAAGCCACGTCAGCATCTTCCCTATACCCTACTCTTGCCTTCTCTCTCGAGACGAAAATGACATAACTGTCATGGCCTCGAGCTTCCATTTCTACAGAGTCGCACTGCCACTGCCCCTGCCCCTGCCTATGTCAGGTGAGTTTGCCCTTGCCTTACGAAAGCTTAAGTGTGAAGATAAGGGGAAATAAAGGCCTATAAAGACCGCTCAAGATCGAACAATTTGGGGGAGGGGGGAAATACGACCAAAGATCTCCAAAATTCCACTCAACCATAGTTTCTCTGCCTATGTTGAGTACCCAGACGCATTCGAAATCTTCCCTACACCCTTTTAGTACCAGTATTGGAGCCTAAGATGCAAAAGAACTCGAATTGGACCTATCACCGGAGAGGCCAGCTCTTCATCAAAAAAACAAGGAAGAAAGGTAGGAGCCATTGATTTATCAAATTCTTTTGGGAATTTCATTTTCAATGTTGAATGTAAGATTGTTGTACCCTTAATTATCCAAATAAAGCCTAGATAGTCATAAAAATTTGACAAAAGTTAAATTATTTTTAAAAATTCCAAAAATACCCTAAGGGTAGAAAATGAGAATTTTTAAGTCTGTTTTGATCATAAATTTGAAGGAAAAATTTTAGAACCTAATTATAAACATACCTAGAATCTTGAAATCATTTTTGAAATTTTAAATCCTTAAAAATAAAATTATATTTTTTAAATGACCATTTTGCCCTTAAGGTATAAAAACAAGTATCATCACCATTTTAGGTCATTTAATTTCTAAAAAAATAGCCTAAGTACCTTATTTCTTAAGGTAGGATCTATCTTAAAGATTTGGGGGCAAGGAGATGAAGTGAAAATGTGAAGAGTAGATTTTTACAAATTGACAAAAATATGTCTGTATTAGCAAAATTAAAATTTTTCCTTATTGGAACCTTCTGAAGCCAGAAAGAAAAAATTTAACCTACATGGATAACTACATAAAATATTGTGCGTTGAAAACAAAGGTAGGAATATCCCAAATGTCATAATTTTAAAAAATGACCATTTTACCCCTGCCTTGTTTCCTGGTACGAATATGTGTGATTCATTACAATAAATCATGAATTGTGCATTTAAATGTTTTATGTGATGATATAAATGTGATTTGTATAATTCTATTATCTGTGGTACGAAAATATATCTGTTAATTGTCCATTTGGTGACAAAAATTCTTGTTTAACCCTAGGATAAACAATGAACTGAGATATGTTCAGACAATGATGATACAATCTAGAATGATTATGATGTACAAATGAAATATTGTCCATTGAGAATCTTAATATCATATTGGTACCACTGTAAAAAGGAATAAAGAAGTGACAAACGAGATAAGGTTGATACATAAATTAGGAAAATCCTATAGAGTGAGAATTTAAGACGGAGTATGCAATGGTTGATCACAAAAGGTACTTTAGGAATATACACAGGTTCTGGTGGGACCTTGGGGTAGATAAGGTGTCAAGTTGTGAATCGCTCAGAGAAAAGAGGGTGTCACAGAACAAGCTTAACGTCCCTGATAAAACGGAGCATTACCAAGACTCGGTTGAGAATACTCTGGACTACCAGTCAGGGTATGTATTCTTGGTCGTCAACCAAAAGTTGCAAAATTAGGTATTAAATGATACGCTCGTGTAAGTCCTCCTGGAGTTAGTAGTATAGGAGGTTGTGAAGGGCCCAAAAATGATTTAGAAAATCTATTTAGGTATGAACGTTGAGATTAAAGTCTACGTTAGATAAAGATAACCCTCAATTCTATGTACATCCCTAAATTGATGATTCATTCCTACACCCCCCTCTCTTACAGACTAAGCATGACAGACGAGTTTCAACTACTTTTCTACCTAACAGTTCAGCCCCTAGAAGGAAGATGGACTTATGACAAGATTTAGGGTAATGATACCTTTATCGGGTACGTCTGCTTTGCATTTTGACCCACCAACATAGTAGTACCTTGGTAGTTTCATCATATAGACTTGTCAGTCGTTCTTTCTCATACTCTGCCACCTAGATTCCTAAATGTAACAGCTAATCGAAAGAGATCACAAATCCCTCAACCTCCACAGTCATCAATGAGGTCAGTTCAAGCTAGAAATGTTAATCATAAAGAAGAATCAACAGATGAAGAAGATCCATTCGAAGCTTTAGACTATATTAGAATAAGTTAAATAAAGGACTTTTGTTTCTTATGTTTGTATTACGAAGTTTGAAGGATGTGTAACTTTATTCGTCTTATATATATATATATAATGAGAACTAGAAATTAAAATAGTGTAATGAGCTTTCTTATTGTCCAATTGTAACTCTTCGAGTCGATTAAGCTGTAGGTTTTTCTTTGCGCATTAACTCTAAATATATAATTATTAAATATAAATAAATGTAATAAAAAGGGGTGTTATATTTTTTATTTTTGCAAAATACACTTGATACTCTTTTGTTAATGGTGTTGTTGTAAATAGTGTTACAACAATAGGATAAAAAGCAGTGTCAAACAATGGGAGAGTATTAGATACAATTAACATCAAATATAGGGACATATGTGTAATTTACACACATATATATAGATGACTGAATAGGTAACTCGGTAGATAATGTGCAAAAAGACAAAAAAAGAAAATGCAGGAGTTACAATGATTGCGAGATATATATGCAAGATCTGTTAATAAATTTTGGATTTATGTTTGTGATTTAGAAGGCTTAAAAGAGTAAAATCAGTTAATTGAATCTCTATTAAATGGGAATAATGGTCAAGCTTATAAAGGAGATCATTGTATAAATAAGTTTAAACACTAACTCTATTATATACACACGTCTTAAAACACCCTTCTTAACTTAAGCAGATGTTTTATTCAAATTACACCTGATACTCTTTACTTAATGGTATGGTCATAAATAGTGTTACAACAATAGGGTAAACGTAATGTCAAACAATGAGGGAACGAGGGAGAATCAAATGCAATTAGCATCAAATAAAGGGGCATATGTGTAATTTACTCATATATATATAGATGACCGAATACACAATTTAGTGGATAAAATGCAAAAAGATGAAGAAAAAAAAAGCAAGAGTTACAATGAAGGCAAGATATATATCTAATATCTGTTAATAAATTTGAGATTCACACTTGTGATCTAGAAGGCTTGATAGAGTCAAATCAAGTAACATAACCACTCTTAATTAGGAATAAAGGCCAAACTTATAAAGAGATCATCAGGCAGGTAAAATCAAACTCTAATTTTATTCTATACATTTGTCTTAAAACACTTTTCTTAACTTAAAACAGGTGTTTTTTTCAACACTCTTTAGTTAATGGTATGGTTGTAAATAGTATTACAACAATAGAGTAATAGTAATGTCAAATAATGGGGGAGTATAAGATGTAATTTGCATAAAAATATATAGGGGCATGTATGTAATTTGTTCACACATATATAAGTGATTGAATAGGTAATTCAGTGGATAAAGTACGACAAAAATGAAAACAAGCAAGAATTATAATGATTGCAAGATATATATGCAATATTTGTTAATAAATCCAAGATTCATGCTTATGATCCATAAGACTTGATAAAGTAAAATCAAGTAACTAAATCTCTCATAAATGGCAATAAAGGCCAAGCATATTAGGAGGAACATCATGCAGATAAAATCAAACTCTAATTCTATTATTTACAAATGTCTTATAAAACCCTTCTTAACTTAAGTAGGTGTTTTTTTCAAATTTCACCTTATACTTTCTAGTTAATGGTATGCTCATAACCAACATTAACACAATAAGGTAAAAGTGATTTCAAACAATGAGGAAGTATCAAATGTAATTAGCATCAAATATAGGGGCATGTGTGTAATTTACTCATATATATATAGATGATTGAATATGTATCTCAGTGGATAAAGTGCAAAAAGACAACAATAAAAAGGGATTTATAGTGATTGGGGGATATATACTCAATATCTGTTAATAAATTCAAAATTCATGTTTATGATCTAAAAGGCTTGATAGACTAAAATCAAGTAACTAAATCTCTCTTAAATTACAATAACGTCCAAACTTATAAAGGAGACCATCAGGCAGGTAAGGTCGAACTCTAATTTTATTCTACACACGTGTGTTTAGAACTCCCTTCTTAACTTAAACTAATATTTTTTTCAAATTACCCCTAATATTGTTTAGTTAATGATATGGTCGTAAATAACATTATAACAATAAGATAAAAGTATTGTCAAATAATAGGGGAGTATCGTATGTAATTTGCATAAAATGTAGGGACATGCGCATAATTTACTCACACATATATAAACAATTGAATAGGTGATTCGGTGGATAAAGTGCGACAAAGATGGAAAAAGCAGGAGTTATAATGATTGCAGGATATATATGCAATATTTATAAATAAATCCAAGATTTATGTCTATGATCCATAAGACTTGATAAAGTAAAATCAACTAACTAAATCTCTCATAAATGGCAATAAAGGCCAAGCATATGTTAGGGACCATCAGGTAGGTAAAGTCAAACCCTAATTCTAGTCTTTACACGTGTCTTAGAACAACCTTCTTAACTTAAGTGAATGTTTTTGTTTTTCAAATTACACCCAATACTCTTTACATAATGGTATGATCGTAAATAGCGTTACAACAATAGTGTAAAAGTAGTGTCAAACAATGAGGGAGTATAAGATGTAATTAGCCTCAAATATAGGGGCATGCATGTAATTTACTCACTCATATATAAATGATTAAATATGTAACTCGATGGATAAAGTGCAAAAAGATAAAAAAAAATGAGTTATAGTATTGTCGAATATATACGCAATATCTATTAATAAATTCAGAATTCACACTTGTGATCCAAAAGGCTTGATAGAGTAAAATCAAGTAATTGAATCTCTCTTAAATGACAATAACATTCAAGATTACAAAGGAGACCATTAGGCACGTAAGGTCAAAAACTAATTGTATTCTACACATGTGTCTTAGAAACTCCTTCTTAACATAAGCTAGTGCTTTTTCAAATTTAACTCGATACTCTTTAGTTAATAGTATGGTCGTAAATAGCATTACAACAATAGGATAAAAGTAATGTCAAATAATAGGAGAGTATTATATGTAATTTGCATAAAATATAGGGACATCTGTGTAATTTACTCACACATATATAGATGATTGAATAGGTAATTCGATAGATAAAGTGTGAAACAAGAGTTATAATGATTGCAGGATATGTATGTAATATTTGTTAATAAATTTGAGATTCAAGCCTATGATCCTAAGACTTGATAAAGTGAAATCAGGTAACTGAATCTTTGCTAAATGGCTACAAAGGCCAAACATATATGGGGGGCCATTAGACAAGTAAAGTCAAACTCTAATTCTATTTTATACACGTGTCTTAGAACACCCTTCTTAACTTAGGTAGTTATTTTTTTCAAATCTCACTCCATACTCTTTAGTTAATGGTATGGTCGTAAATAGCGTTACAACAATATGGTAAAAGTAATGTCAAATAAGTGGAGTTTTAGATGTACTTTGAATAAAATATAGGGTCATGTGTGTAATTTATTCACATATATAGACGATTAAATAGGTAATTTGGTGGATAAAGTGCAAAAGATGAAAAGAAAATAGGAGTGATAATTATTGCAGGATATATACACAATATTTGTTAATACATTTGAGATTCACACGTATGATCCAAAGGCTTGATAAAATAAAATAAAGTAACTAAATCTCTGTTAAATGACAATAACAACCAAGCTTATAAAGGAGACTATCAAGCAGGTAAAGTCAAACTCTAATTCTATTATATACATGTGCCTTTAGTTAACTTGGTGTTTTTTTTTTTTTAAATTACACTCGATACTCTTGTAGTTAATGACATAGACGTAAATAACATTACAACAATAGGATAAAAATAATGTCAAATAATGGAGAGTATCATATGTCATTGGCATAGAATAAAGGGACATGCATGTAATTTACTCATACATATATAGACAATTAAATAGGTTATTAGATGGATAAAGTGTGAAGAAATGAAAAAAAAAAAAAACAAAAGTTATAATCATGCCTATGATCCAAAAGTTTTGATAGAATAAAATCAAGTAACTGAATCTATCTTAAATGACAATAAAGATCTCGCATATAAGGTGAACCATTAGACAAGTAAAGTCAAACTAATTTTATTTATACACGTGTCTTAGAGCATCCTCCTTAACTTAAGCAAGAGATTTTGCAAGTACCATTCTTAACCTCTTCAATCCAAATATTATAATTCTTTGCAAGTACATTCAGAGTTTAATTTCATTATATTATTAGTGTAAAAAATCGCTCTATAAATTAATTAAAAGTTATTGTTAATATAATTTTAAAATAAACATTAAAAAATCAATAAATTTATTAATTATCACAATTTATTATTTGATAATAATATAGAAATCATTTAATCTATCAATACATACATTATTTATTCTATACGTAAATAAACATGTAAAGTTAATTTTTTTAATTTTCCCCCGGTATTTCTAATATTGAAGTTGAGGCACATTTGAATTCATAATTTACTTTTACTGATCCTTACTATTGTTAAGTGTATATGAATGGTTTTGTTATTTAAAAAATTATTGGAACTATTTAAAAAAAATTGGAACTAATAACACTGTTATCAAGTGACTTCCATGAATCCTTATAAATAATGAGCATAAAATATTTAACAAAAATCATATACAATTTACTTAATAATAATAATAATATAATAATAATAAATTGAAATCTGATAATGTAATTTTCTTTTATATTGTCATCACATGATAATCTATTACCTTTTAATAATACTAAATCTTATACAATTTTTAATTAATTAATAATATAAAAAAAACTACGTTGATAATACATAAAAATGAAATAAAAAAATATTAACGAAAATACTGGGTCCCTAAAACGTTGTCCCATAACAAATTTTCTCTCACCCACCAAAATTTTGGCGCTTACCATGTCCTCATTTCATTAAGATCTGACAAGCTCGCTGAACTCCAATATCACGTTTTTGGAGAAAACGATTCGACGAGGACGGTTTCCACTCCCTCACCAGATTTTTGGTACTTGACATAGTCTCCTTTATTCCTCTTAAGCACCAACTTCAAAAACAAGTGGGTACCACATTTACAGCTTAGGCCTAACCCTTCTTTTTCTTTATAATTTTGTGTCACTAAATAGTTTCTTCAGTTTACATAAATATAGTCATGACACAATTTCCCATTTTCTGTTAAACTATTTATTACCTTACAATATAGTTGTTATAACCCAACATGTGTGTGTTTAACTTTAATTCAATTTTTTTTGAATAAATATAATGATTTAGAATTACCGTGCATGTCAAATATGGTCAAACTGCTAATGCTAGTACCAAACAGAATGCCAAGCAATAATGCACAAAACCCAAAGACACAATGCAGCATGAGTGAGAAGAGAAATTCAAAAGAGGTCGGTTAATTGATGGAAAGAGGAGTCCAAGTCATGAAAACTTTGGCTTCTGATTAACAAAGTGCCAAAAGTACCACAGGATTACAAAGGCCCTGCTTCTGCTGTAGCAGGAACAGTCCAAAACCAAGAGTTTCAAATAATAAATATACTTTTTTGAATCTAATAAGTTCAAAACAGACCCACTCTCCATCTCTCTACTTATGTCTCTCTTTTTTTTGCAATTTTTTCCCTCTATTTATTTTTCCTTTTACTTTTTGCCTTTTATGGAACCCACTGTACACAAGGGAATGCTATACAGCAGACCCATTCCACCTAACACTAGAACGATGCCCCCTCCTCCCTGACCTGACTACGCTTTCCTAACTCCTCAGCCTTTTTTGTTTCTTTCGGTGAAGATTTGATCAGCAATTTTGCTAGGTAGCTCCTACTCCAAGAAAATCAATGAATGGCAAGTTAATCTTATCACCCCCAGTTTCACTCTCTTCAGAAATTGAGACATTGGGCCTATTGGTGGCAACTGACTCAGATACTGATACTTCTGAATTTACATCTGAAAAATTAGACTGGTCCACACCCACAAGCTTTCCCACAGGTTCAGCCTTATATGCCCCGTTCCAAGAACCATAAAACTTGTTAAAAATCACATCCCTTCTAGATTGCCCTGCAATCCCACACAACGCAAAGTAAGACATAAACAATAATATAGTAATAATAATATAACATAAGGTAATAATGAAAAATATATTAATTGAGACTAGAGAGGAAACAAGAATTAATAATTATACCCATTAATGATCCAAAGGCTTGGTGATTCTGAGATGAACCAGGTTGTTCAAAGAGACCAAAAGGAGGGGTTGGTTTGGCTGAAGAGGGAGTGAGGGAGAGGTTAGTGCAAGTTGAGGCAGATTCATCAATGGTGCTTGAGATGGTTGACTCACTCCCTGCATTGTTAGACAGAGTCAGTTTCAAACCCTTTGGAAGGGTTTCATTAATAACTGGTTTTCTCCTTCTGTACACATTACTAGACTGCTCCCTCTGCCTCCTAGCCATGATTACATGCCAATGGTTCTTCACTGCATTATCTGTCCTCCCAGGAAAGAGTCTAGCAATCATGGCCCATTTGTTGCCATACATCTTATGAGCAGTCAAAAGTCTCTCCTCTTCCTCCTCAGAAAAGGACCTTCTGTTGATCCTAGGATCTAGCTGATTAAACCACCTCAATCTACAACTTTTTCCTGCAATCAGAATATTTTGTAAAAAATAAAATAAAAGAAAAAGACATGCAGGGTTAGATTCCTTCCATACAATGACACAGATTTAATCTTTCTGAATATTAACTTGAGAAATATTACTAAAAATACAAACTTTGAAACAAATAAAGGCTAAAAATAGATTTTTGACCAATTAAATTACCTGATCTTCCTTCTAAATGCTCAGCAATCAAGTTCCAATTTTGAGGACCATATTGAGCAACAAGCTCCTTGAGTCTTTCATCTTCAGCAGGCCTCCAGTGACCTCTAGCACAAAGCTTGGTGTGTCCGTTTTTCCCAGAAACAGTGCTCTTAGCTTCTGCTTCATCACCGAGTTTCAAAGACAAATTATTGTTCTCAACCTCTGAGTACCCATCCCCTTCATCAATGGTTCTCTTTGTTCCCCTGCACTCCTGGGTCTGACACACTGAGTGGCCCAAAATCTGAAGACCCATCTCAGAGTTTGAACCCTCTACCTCATTTCCATGACCCAAAGGAGGACGTTGAGAACCCACATAAAGGGAAGAAGGGAACAAACTCAAGTCTCTACTGCTACCTTCACCAACATTGTTGAAGTGCTGTGAAGAACTCATGATGACAAAAGAAAAATAAAAATAAAAACAGAAACTAAGACAACCAAAAGGGTGCACAAAACGGGTTCCTCTCTGCCCTTGGAACTAACGCAATGCCAGAGGCATAGAAAAAATGGAACGTAAACAGTTACTAACGCACTATTGTTGCACACTCATTCCCTATCTCTCTTTTACCCATGACTGAAACTGAATCACAGAAGAGAGAGAGAGAGAAAGAAAGAAAGAGAGAGAGAGAGAGAAGACACGGTGGGGTTGAATGAGAAGAAAACAACAACGTTTTAAAGAAGAGAAAATAGGAAATGGAATGAGAATTTTGAAACAGAGAAAAAAGAGAGAGAGAGAAGGCAGCAATAACAAAAAGTTGAGAAAAGGTGCGAGCCCACACGATTCTGTTCACTATGTTCGTGTGTTCACTCTCTCTCTCTCTCTCTCTCTATATTGTGAAGAAAGAGAGGAAGTGAAATGAGATCAGGGGGTCCTTATTTTGAGACTGATCTCACAGAGAGAAAATCAATAAAGAAAGGGAGAGAAGAGGGTTTCTCTCTCTAGAAAAGTCCATGATGTGTGCAGTGCATGCAGTTCGAGAACCGCTCGTGTGGGTTGTCACTAAAGAAACGCAATGCGTGGTGTTTTGTTTTGGGTGGTGTTGTTGCTGTTTTCTTCTTCTGCACTCTCTGCACACACTCTCGGGCTCTGGGCTGAAAAAACCACAATCTCTTTGTCTCTTTGTGAAACCTCTTTTGCTTTTTCAAAGGGAACGGAAATTATATGAATTGAAAGCCAACAAACAAAGTTAAAATCATCAATCTCCCCCCACCTGTACCTTCACGTCTTTCTACACTTTTATTTTTCCATCTCAATTCTCAACCATCTTCTCATTTATTTTTTCTTTTTCCTTCTCAGGATGTTTAATTACTGTCGTATTAATTCACCACTAGTGCTATTAATTACTGCATATTCAACTCACCACTCCCTAGCTTTGAATATTTGCCCAAACACCACAGTTTTTAACTTCACTGTTCTGCCAACTAATGCTCAAGAAATACTAGGAAACAATTAATATTTGTTAAAGAAATTAGTTTTTAATCATTGTCAAGAGTTTTGAAAATACATAAAATATGTTATGAGTTAATAGTATTAAATAATTTTAAATTATTATTTAATTAATTTTTATAATAATTATTTTAAATTTTATATTAATAATAATTTCTTATTATTTTTTACTGTATAACTTTTTCTTCTTCTTCAAAATATCTACCAAATTTTTTACTAAAATTCACATATTATTATTTACTAAATTTACATGTGTCAATTACGTTAAAGTTAGAGATTAATCAATTAAATATAAAACATAGATTATTGTTAAGTATTTCGATAATGGTATAAATTGACAACTTATTAAAAATGTCTAAATATTTCAATAACGGTGTCAATTAACATTTTGTTACTAATGTTTAAATATGTCAATAACGGTGTCAATTAACGTCTTGCTAACAATGTCTAAACATCTCAATATAAATATCGATTAACTCCTTACTAATAATACTTCAATATCTTAATAACAATGTTGATTGATATCCTATTAATAATGCTTTGTTTAGTAGACGAAAGAGAAATAGAGGAAAGGAAATTAGGTAAATAAAAAAGAAAAAAAAGAAAAAAGAAAATAAAAATAAATGTTGTTTAGTTAAAGAAAAATAAAATAAAATAAAAAATATTTAAATTAAAATTATTTAATAAATAAAAAATAAATATTAAATAAAATATATTATTTATTATTATTATTATTTTATTTTATTTTTCTCACCATTGTTATTATTATTTCTATTGTTAATACTATTAATTTATTATTATTTATTTTTATCATAAAATATTAT
>JAMLFT010002313.1:0-26133 GCA_026544285.1 Pachyrhizus erosus | reverse complement strand
AATATACAGATGAATTATGACACTAATTCATTATAGAAATCATATTTCCATGCACCAGATATTGATGATTATCACGTATCTTTGCACCAAAAATTGATTAATTCACGATTAAAAATTATATTCTTAATTATTCGATCAAAAAATAATTATTAAAAATAACCTATTCCTTTAATTAAAAACAATTCAGACTACAATCATGTATCGTTACATAAAAAATTAATTAATTAATAATTAAAATAATGGCTTTAAGTATTTGGTCTAAAAATAATAATTAAGAATAACTTATTCCCTTAATTAAAAATAGTTCGGACTATAAAACTTGTGACAATTGTGTATCATTGCAACAAATATTGATTAATTAATAATTAAAAATAATGCCCTTGATTTTAATCTAAACATAATAGTTAAAAATGACTTATTTATTTAATTAAAAATAATTTGGTTAAAAACTTGTGACGATCGTGTATAGTTTAATTAATTAATTAATTAATACAATTTACTTATTTTTATTATTTTAAATATTTATAATTACAGTAATTTGACTTTGAAATGAAGCAACGCATAATCAAGAATTATTCACAGATGTTTGATTGTTCATCATAAACATTAATGAGGTTAAGAGTATTCAATAATGATGAAAAAATTATGATAAATACGGTAATACAAGATATATTTTAGAAATAACGAGGCAATGATTTTTTTTTAATATTCTGTTAAACACTTTAAAATTTTAAAATTATGATTTACTTTATTTTTATTTTTATATTTTAGAATAATAATGATAAAAATTAATGAATGCACTAAAAAAATCAATAATGAAAAAAAAATATTTTATACATTCACATGAATTAAATTAGCTATAATAAATTGTAATTATTTTGAATCTTAGGCCTACTTAATAATAAATTAATATTTAAATTTTAAGTTGAATTTGATTGTAACTTTTTCATAGAAGACATTTGACTTTTTAAAAATATTACACTGATTTTAATTTTAACTATTATTATATATTAATGTACATTGTATTAAATTGATTTTAAAAAGAAGTTGATTGCTTATTAATAATTATAATTATTATTAATAAAAAATATTAATATTTTTTCAATACTATTTTCATTTCCAATATTTATATAAGGGAAATATAAAATTCAGTTTAAAATTATCACAATAAAGAATATTTATTATTTTAGTTTAGTTGATTCTTGAAATTACATTATCATTGAAATAGAAATGCTATTATGATAATAAATATATTATTGCATAAACAATTTATTTAACTAATAAAATTAAATTTAAAAAAATACTTTAATTAAAATAATTTTTTTAATACTTATATCCAAAAAAATAAAAATAGAATGATCTTATACATAAAAAAAATATTATGATTGTCATAATAAAAATTAATAATAGTAAAAAAAAAAGATGAATAAAAGGAGGAACAACATTTTGCAACACATGTACTTTCAATTATAATTAATGACAGTATTTTATATAATATATTAACAATATTAAAAACTTATACAGTTTGTGTTAATAACTTATTTTTAAAATAAAAAGCTACTAATATAAACAGATTTTACAGCTAACAATTTTTTTTATTGTTCGTGTATAATATTTTTTGGTACAATGTTTTGTTTTGTTTTTTTTTGTACATACGGTATGTTAAGTTTAATAAATACAATTTTAAGCTTTTAACCATAAGAATTTTATTTGGTTGAGCTGTAATTTAAATCTTAACAAAAAAACTCTCAAGCAATATTATTAAATGAAATTGATTGATCTTTAAGGCGAACAAATATGTAACAACATCTACAATACATACTTGATCAAATAGATTAAGAATATTAAAATTAGTGTTTAATTTATTATTTTTGTTTTTTATTATTGACTTAAAAGGTAGTTTTTTAATAGTAAAATAATTAAGCAACGTTGTTTACTTTAAAACTAATTAAAGCAACAAGAAAATCTAATGCAAATAAACGTAAATACACTGTTGATTTGTCACTTTACAGACAATATATAGAAAGCTACGAATCAGGCGTAAATTGAGGTAGGCGTAAATAAATAAGAAACTTAACAGCGAAGGAAAAAATCTCCTATTTATGAGAATATTATATTCAAAATAATAAAATATGACATGTAAATTACATTATTGTATAAGTAGTTGAATTAAATTAAAAAATTTATTTTAAAAAACTTTAATAAATTAAACTTTATTATTTTAAAATTATTTTAGCAAGTAGGATTGGAATGTTTTAAATACTGAGGTCGTAAAATATAAAATTATGAATTATGATAAAAACTAAGAAATTAATATCTTTCAAATACAGATATCCTCAAATAAATCATAATGTACTCTCCAAATTTCTATCACTCGTTTTTTCTTATAAAAAATTATGACAAATTTCCAGATCAAAAATAAATTATCATAAATTCTACCTTATTTTTATGTCGCTTTCCATATGACAACTAATTGTTAATTGTTACAACAAAGTGGGAGTTGACTGACTCTCTTTTTCTGGCATTGCATCAAATTGAGAATTAGTCAATTGTGTATAGTTTTTTTTTAGTTAATCTAAATTTTGTTATATCTAATCTTGACAAAAGTTAGAATTGAGTTTACAATTTTAAATTACATTTTCAATGCCATGTGCTAGAAGGACTCTTATTATTAATCACTTTTGAAAATTTTAAACATAAATATAAAAGAGTAATTATAGGCACTTTATTTCTACCACTTATGAAAAAATTAAAAATAACACGAAAAGACGTTATTAACCTTTATTGTTTTTTATCCACAATTGGCTTTAAGTGTTACAATTTTTTATATATCTTAATAGTTTAATTTTAATTATTCATTCTTTTATTTTCTTTATCTTAATGAAAGAAAATCATGTTATGTGAATTCAACTATAATAATTATAGCGTAATGAAGAACCACGGTGCGATTTTCAGAATGAAAATGAAATTTGTTTTGGATTACTAGAAAAAAAGAATTCCTCTTCAATATTATCTTATAGTGTATAATTAAATTTATATGATTACTAATAATTGATTAATATGGATGTAATTGGATTGATTCTTTTAAATAAAGTTTCATATTTAATAATGTAATTATAAAAACATTTCATCAAAAGATCATCAATCAAATTTTATTACAAAAATTATTTATAAATAAAGTTTGTAAATATTTTATAGCAACATGATAATAAAAAAATATGATTAGGTACAATATTGATAGATTGATAATTTCATATTCTTTTATGTTGTCGTCTTCAAAGATAAAAATTAATTATTATTTTTATTTAAATTTGAAAATTTGAAATAATTATGGAAGATAATTAATAATTGAGAAAGTCTAACAAATTCTTTTAACTCAATTTTATTATAAAAAATATACAAATTTTTATTTTTAATAAACTTTAACTAGTAATAAATAATTGAATAAATTAAATTAACACTCTGTGATATTTTATCAAATTACACAAATTATTCTTTCCTGCTTAACGTTTACAATAATCTCTTTTACAAAAGATGTCAATATAGTGTTTTTAAATATTATAAGGGAGGTTAGAGTAAGAATAAAGAAACAACATTACGTGTAATTTGAAAAATTCAAAGAGTATAAGTGTAATTTGTTCTAAATAATATGTTAGAAGCATGTTAAAAGGTGTATTACTAATATTCCTCTTGTTAAGAAAAAAAAATAGGTGGTGGATCTTTATATTCAAATTGAGTGTGTGCATCAATTCATGCATATTATAATCAATTATATCCCATTATCAATAAAAATCACACTAAATAAACATAAATAAAGTTAATACATGATGACAACAATTAAGAAGATGGACATGTTAACGATAAATGCAACACGTAACGAATGTGGTAGTGTATGATAGTCAAGGTACTTAAGTTGAGTAAAGGGTAAAATCACACTAAATAAACATAAATAAAGTTAATAGATGATGACAACAATTAATGAGATAGACATGTTAATGATAAATGCAACATGTAACTAATGTGGTAGTGTATGATAGTCAAGGTACTTAAGTTGAGTAAAGGGTAAACACTATCTTTTGTATATTCATTCAAAGTTTGAAAATAACTTAAGCTATGAAATAATACAAGAAAACATATTGACATACAAAAACCTTCACTTAAGAATAAAGGGAGTGATTCAATTTCCTTTAGCAAGGTATAAATATTATCAATATTCTTTTACAAAAGCTAGCCAGTAAATTCATTCAATACTTTATTTATCGAGTTACCTTTTGTTCAATTAGATACTTTTACATTGTTAAAGCATATCATTAAAAAATAAATTTTTTAAATAGAAAACTTGAAGGGAAAACATATAAAGCTTATGTTAATCCTTTTATAAGTAAAGAGGAATTTATAAGGAAAAAAAAAAGCATAAGTGGTAATCAAAACTTAACATTGACTTTGTACTTATAAGTTAGAGCCTAACCTTAAACTAAAACATTTTTTGTGCTTATTGTGAAATCGTGAGAAAACTTTTTTCGACCATACACATTTTCTTCTTATATTAGTTTTTTCATATAACATTTTAAATATGAGAGAAACATAGCAAGTGAAGCTTAGTTCCACTTTAGTTTGTTACTATTTATTTATTTCAACAATAATGTTGGTCTATTAGACACATTTCTCTTTTGGTTCGTTGCTCTTTTTATCATTCATTCCCTAAAATGAATTGCTACACTTTTTCAAGATTTGTGTCATATTTACAATTTTGATGCATTATTTTTTTTTTAATTTATAATTTGTTTGTATTTATAAATACAATTATGTGAACATTTAACTATTCTATTTATTATTACATAAAACTTTGGTTGATAACACGAAATTTAATGCAACTTTAATTTTTTTGTCAACATGCTTTTATTGAGATGCCATGTAGATTTTTGGATTAATTAAAGAAAATGAGTTGTATATTGAATTTCAAGTTTAGTGTATCTCTCATTAGGTTATTCATCTCATGTAAGATTTTATATGTGTATATTAATGTATTACTCAAAGTTAAGAGACAAAATTTACTTCCATCCTACCCCACCATATTGTTAAGTTGTTATTTTTCAAATCACAATGAAAAAATACATTTCTATTTTGTTATTTTTTTTATAAAAAGGTTTAATAAAACAAAAACTTATTTTAACTGTGTTAAGTTTAGAAAAAAAAAAAAAAACAACCAAAAGAAGTTTCCATTCTCAACAACTCATGTCACTCTCTTCTCACCAAACCCACTTTCCCATACACATTCTCATAATTACAACAATACACATACTTTCTCACTCTCACAGTAATAGCGTTAATTTATTTTTTTGTAAAAAGTTTAATGCAAAGAAAACTTATTTTCGTAATGTATTGTAAAGTGACATTCCATCTCAACTTACAACACAAATGAAATACGTTCTCGTGAAGGATGTTTTTTGTAAAAAAACAAAAAATTGATGGAAAAAAGGAGGGTAAGAATAATAAAGCCCAACAGCAGCCTACCACCATCCAGGCTGGAGTAAAGTATAATGAGCTTCATAGATGTATGTTAATGAACTTGTTAAGAGTTCAAACTTAAAAGCCTCTTAATAGTTTAAGGGCTATGGATGAATGCAAAAAATTTGTAAGGGCTATAAGGTCACAAAATACGCAACCGAGGCAGCCAGTCCAATGGACGCCCATACTGGAAGGATGCATAGCCTATCGACCCTCTATGTCTTCAAATGAATTTTTTCACTGTAAAGGATAAATAAAATCAATAAAAAGCGAAAACAAAGGAATAATTCGAGATTAAGTGATAATTCTATCTTTATTTTATTGATGTTTAAAATTGGCTTTAAGATATGTTTCAAACGTTCATAAATAAGAGACAAATCATATGAAAATATCTTATTTTCTCCTCTTCCTCTCACAAAACTTTCACACAAGAAACGTTCAGTGAAGAGTTTTTTTACTTCATCCAAATATATGCATACTGTCTCAATACATTAGCTGATGAAAAAGATGACTGAAGTAATTATTAGACTAAACATGGTTGAAGTTACATATGCCAAGATGTGATTGAAATACAAGGCACGACTTTGGTAACAATGCGAGTCCCATGTGGGTAAACTTTACCTGCAATATAGGATTTTGAATTTTGTTGGAAGCTACTTCGGCCATAGTCATATTACTAGAATTCTAAATTAATTTTGCAACGATGTTATTTGTATAATTTGTACAAGGAGTTTTAAAATAATGAGTGAAAGCAAGAAAGGAGAGAAAAGAGTGAAAAGGAAAATTTATTAATTTGGGGTTGGATACAACTTAAAAAAAAAAAAAAACAAAGAATATAAAGTAACGAGTCTAGTGGTTTACAAATAAAAATGCTTTTCAAATTTATTAAGCTAGTCCAAGATATACGAGTATTATTGTAACTTATAAGTTGGTTTGTGAGGCTATGCTATAGTATTAATAAAATTTATGTTTATATCTACACGTGGGTTATTCAGCAGCAGCAGCAGCAGAAGAGCAGTGATAGAGCAAAGAGTTGCAACGAATCATGACCAGGTGGCATCATCGCAGGGGGAACAAGCCTCTTGTGCAATGTCTGTTATCTGAAGGCCAGAGTCATATATGAGTCCATTTTTCCAATCAGCAGGTAGGACATTCTTTGCCCAAATCCACTTGCCATCATACCCTGCCGTTACCACTAACCGAAATTGCAATGCACCTTGGGGAACCCTGCTTGTGTCCCACACTGCCCCGTGGTTTCTGCTCATGAAGATCCAGTTTGAAGACCCAACCTAATAAATATTGGAACCCGCCAAGGCAACGGTTAATAACATTTTATTCACCAAATAAATAACAAACACTATTATTTGGTAATGTTTTATGTCTGGCAACACACCTGAGCCACATCAACGGCTACTATCTCTGTTTGTCCCCCTTGATACAAAAATTTAATTGCCAAGTAGTCAGGTTTCTTGCTTGATTCTTCTACGCGGACGGCCAAATTCTGATTTTTGTAATCACAAGGTACTCTGCTCCATCAAACACCCAAACATTCAGTGACCAAAATTATGTGACTCTACATGTTTATGCATGACCATTTATTTCTAACTCGACCTTATCTAATTACTTCCACTGAGCTGACGCAACATAATAATATTAAAATTAATATTCGGTCATGAAACATTTGACATTATACTACATTACATTATTAATATATATATATATATATATATACAGACATTAGACCGTTACTGTTATTAAAGTGGCACATGATTGTTCTAGGGATTGATAATATGATAATGTCTAAACGTTGGTCCACATTGATTGTTCTCTACAGGTGGTGGGTGGGCCGGTGCCGCTGGCCGGTAGGTGGGAAGTGGGGACGGACGGACCAAAACCACTCGCAAAGCAAGGAAAAAACAACAACAAATGCTAACTAACAAAAGGAAAAGGATAAAACTTATCTAAAACTAAAGTGGCTTAAGCCTACCTTTTGTGTTCAATGTCAACATTGCCAAGCTTCAATATTTGTTGGCCCATACCCTTCTGAGCCATGGCAGCAAATGCTCTGCTGCTGAGCACAAAATCAGTTTGATTATTGTGATTAAGATCAGTCAATACCACTCTGGTACCTTGTTTGCTGCAAAGAGTTGGGTTCTTGCATCTTATCTGTAACATATTATCCATTAATTAACAAAAATGTTCGTTACATTAGTCACGACCATAATCATTAGTAAAATAAAATTTGGTTGGACGTGGTCCTGATTTGAATACACACCTGAAAACAGGCACCGCAACCTGCTCCATTTTTGAAGAGAGAAGCCACACCAGCTGCAAGGTGTCCACCACTTATGTCTAGTGCAAAAGAGCCGTATCCACATGCTCCAGCTTCACATAATAAATTAATAAGATAATTCTATTTAGGCTACTTAGGCTATGATTGGATAATTGAAGATAGAAACATGCAGTTAGAAATGGAAATTGAAGATGAGATGAATGAATAAACGTTGTTACATGAAAGAGCAGACGCTTTGGAGAAAAAAGCAGCCTTGGATTGGTGCACGCAACGATCACAAGCAGTGGCAGATGAAGCAAGAAGGAAGAGGAAGAAGAAAATAAAGAAAGCCATGAATGTGTGTTGTTTTGGTTTGAGGGTAACTTGAAGTGGTTGGTTCAGAAAGCAAGGGGAAGAAGCGAGGTATATATAGCAGGTCACAGGTCAGCATTTCCAAAAAGGCATTGGTATCAGATAAGAATGAAAGGGGGCACGCACTCAGTGAACGCGGCTGCAGAAAGAAACTAAATGGGGTCCCTTTCGGACTTCACTCACCGACTCTGCATATCTATGCGCCAATACCAAACAGCTGTGAGACGTTTTTTATTTCTTTTAACTGTGGCTATGTTTTGGCCTTTCCCTTATATGTGGCAAGTGCTAGCCTAGTATATAGTATTATGTTACTAGATGATGGAGATGGACCTTGATTACGAGGTGGTAATCATCATGTTTTGGTGCCAAAACTTTTTCACACTTTCGGAAGTTCCTTCCCACTTTCGTTTCCTTTCCTTTCCTTTATACTTTGATTGTGGAACTACTAAACTAAACTAACATTCGATCATACAAGAAGAAAAGAAAAAGGTTAATTTAACTTTTTTTGAGAAATGCCAATTAATTAGCTTTTGTCATCTAAGTGGCTATAGTCAATGACTTAAAAATCACACTTTGTGAAGGGAACAAACAATATCTTGGTGCCTCTAGTTTAACAGCTGTCCATCACTGCGAGGTGGGAATCAAGATACCAAGAAATATATATATATCATTTAAAAAAAATCAATTAAGGTAAAAACAGAAAACGAGGTAATGTGGCATGTTGGTTGATTTTTTAAAACGTTTCCGCGTTTGGCGTTCCAAAAGACAAAAGGAAATGAAGCTTTTAAGAAGGTAGGGATGGAGAAATGATTGTTTGCTTGTTCATGAATGGGAATTTAGGAACAAAGTTTACAACTCACATCCCATTTGCCAAGTAAGAATACAGCCAAACTTAATCATATATTTGATTTGATATGATGCGATTCAAAATGTGATCTTCTCGTTTTAATTTCATTATTATTACCAGCTATATATTTTCTTATAAAATTAACTAAAATAAATTGTAAATGCTATGAAAGTTGGAAAGTAAAAACTAAACTTTGGTGTTAAAATTTTCTTTTATATCAAAACAATTGGCTTATACTAGAATCTGAAATTGAATGATTGTGAGTTGTGCAACAGGGAACTGAGGTGTAATAATTTGTCTTCAGAGACACGGTATAACAGTTGGCATATCTGTCATAAATCATCGGTCTTCCTACTATTTCTGAATCACTATAGAGACTGGTCTTTCTAGACGATAAATAGGAACACCTTTTTTTTTTTTCTTTTGTCTTCGGCCAGATCTTTTATAGGAAAAGTTTTGACTTTTGAGACCAATGCTTAGATCAGAGGTGATGCTAGTTATGTAAAGTTTAAGAAACAGGGATGCCATGTAAAAACTCTTGAACTTCTACCAATTACTAAATTTTTGCAATGCTAAATAAAGTATGTTTATTTAATATTTTTTAGTATTATATATTATTTGTTCATAATATAAACGATACTTAAAGTGTTTAATCCTAATTTTAAATCATTTAAAATATGAAAAAATTAAAATTTTAATTCGTGAAAAGTAAAATGTTTGGCCTTTAAAACTTATAATATGATTTTAAAATTAAAAATATGCATAAATAAAACTTTTTAATCACATATTTTTTACCATATATATCTAATTAATGTTTATATAAAAGATTTCACAATCCTAAATAAAATAAAAATAAGAAAAATCTTCAATCTTGAGTTCCTTAATTATGATAAAACTATATTAATCAGGAGGAAAGAAACATTTATATTTTTTTCCTCCAAATATATATTCATATATGTTTGCATCTTTATTTTTAAGAAGATATTTATATCTTCATAATCTGAAAGTGTTCATGAAATTTTTCATAATTTTTCTAGAAATTGACATAATAATATCAAATATATTCTAATCTAAATACAAATAATAGATAAAAATAATATAATTTAAAATTAAACATTTCATTAACTTACTATTGTTTGTACTTTATTTGTCAAATAATTATTTGCTCCAATACCTATCATGCATGCACGTTCATAACAATATTGTATTCATGTTTTATTTATTCATTTGTCAATAGATTGGTAGAAGAGGAAATTCAATATTGCAAAACCAAAAATAAAAAAAAGAAACCTAACCATGTATTTTTATCAGTTTTGTAATCATCATTAACATTAACATGCATTTTGAATCTATATGTTAATATATTAAATTCTAACACAAAGTATGTTAAAAAAACAAATACTTTAATTAATATTTAGACACTCCAACTACCATAGTGTTACATTTATTATAATAATATTTATAGTCAATTATTAAAACTTTTTTAGACATTTATTATGTGACTCATAATATCATCCTTTATTAATATCAATAATGTCGATTTTAGTAAAAATAATATAAAAAATACTTTATAAAATTCATAATTAAAAAGATGTATATCTAATTAATGGTACAATATAATTTATTAAAAATCTCTTTTCAAATTTCATAATAGATCTTTGTAACAGTAATAACATCTAAAACTATGAGCCATTGAGTTTGTAATAGATCATCTTTCAATAAAAAGTAGTATGTCCATATATTTGACTAATGACTTGAGAAGTAGAAACATTTTTATTGTCCAATATGAAAATTTTCAAAAACTCTCAAAATAAAAATAAGAATATTGTTTAACAAAAAAATTTAATTTACCAAAATCATATACATTTCCTGAATAATCAAAAATTTCTTTCAAATCAATATCGATTGTACCATGAAAAACATTGGATATTCCTTTCATTTCTAATAAAAAAAATTATATTAACATGTCTATATCTTATGTATTAAGGTATTAACACTTTTTAAATATCATTATCATTTAAGATCTTTAATTTGTACAAATAAAAAATAATTATAACGACACTTCTAAAAATCATTTTTTCAAGATAAACATTCATCTTCTTAACAAAATTATCCCCATAGAATACAAACAAATTTGTTATTCCTATTTAACCAGTTTTAAAATGTTAATTGGAACAATATATTGACAATATATTTAAAAATAAAAACATAATTCATATAAGATAAAATTATATTTACTTTATTACTTCATTTTTTTAGAATAATATCCCTGAGTTTCTTCTTTCCACCATTTCTATTTGTCTTTTTCATGTTTTTCTTTTCAACTTTCTATGGCATATAACATTAACAAAAAAAAAAATCAAACATACTGGGAAAATAACAATATTTCAACAAATACTTTTAATAGATGTAATATAATTTTTAACAAATACTAACCTAATAAATATCCTTCATACATATGTCAATATCTTTGTAAAAGGAAAAAAAAAAACATATTTTTGAAATATTGATAGTCTCAACCTCAGCATACTTGGTGGACTTTATGAAACATTGTGTCATGTAAGCTTAAATTTTGATTTTGTATCAACGACTAATACATTTTTCAATTAAATAAATAGATTTTTCATGTATGACATTTTTGAATTATTTAAAGAGGTTTATCTTCACAATAGTATGAATTCCTTTACTCTTACTAAAATAAAATATATCTAATTAAAAGATAACACACAACCATATATACAAAATAAGATTATTTTCAAAATGAAAATCCTTTATAAAATTATTGATAAATGGGTGAATTTTTTTTGTTTTTTATTAGATATTCTATTTCTTCAAATTCATATAAAATGTCTTGATATAAAATATATTTTTTCTCATATAATAAAAAATAACATGATCAGTCTTTAAATTATTATTTGAGAGAGATGACATGGTTATTATTTGAAATAAAGATTTGTAATATTCGATATAATTCAATAATTTGATTCAATTCATCTTAATTTTATTTGTAAATCATGAGTTTATTTGAGTTTAAAGTTAAGTTAGGATAAAAAATAACTTATTCCAATTATTTTTTTGCTTGATCCTAATTTTATTAGTTATAATTTTATCTTTGCAATAATTTCTTTTTGTGTTTCACTAAAAAAAAACTTTAATTCATTAACCTGTTTTGTCTATATTTTTCAAATTGATGCCAAAACTATATTTTTTGTCTATAAATAATTATTGTTAAATTTATATGATATCATGTATCCATATAATGATAAGATACACATTATTTTTAAAATTTCAATTACATTAACATGATATAGTTATTTATATTACTTATATTTTCGAATCAAACTACCATTTTGAATAGACCTAATTCTAGTTTAGAAAAACATTGTAGTAACTGTGACATATATAACAATTTAGGATTGTTGTAGTTTAAGTTTTAGATTTACAATTGTATTAAATATAAAATTGAATTTAGAAGATTTTAGACCTAAGACAAAACTTTTAGAAAGACTTAATAAAACATAAATTAGGTTTAAAATATTTGCAGTTCCCGTAAAATTTAAGGGTACTGCGTTTGGTCTCCTTGTATTTTTTTTTCCTTCGTGTAAGATTTTAAATTACTATTTTTAATCTTTATAAAATATTTTTATTTAATTTTCATCACTTAAAAATTTAAAATAATTATTTATAGTTTTAGGCATTATTTTAAGGTAGATAGATAATATATATTTTTAAAGATTTAGAAATTTTTTTAAAAGTATCAGATGCTATTATAATACAAATATTAATGAATGCGATTATTTAATTTTTTCTTAAGTACATAAGTAATTAATAAATGTTAAATAATAATAATAAATTCAACGTTTGCAGGGATAAAAAGCATGAGCAGCTTTTGAGAGTGTGACCACAAAAATTTATATATGCTATTTTTCTCATATCCCATCCCAACATATAAGAGCGAATGAATAATATATCAAATATTTAAAAACAGTATCAAGCAAGTAATGAAAGTGCGTATCTATATAAAATTCAACATATAACGTGAACCAATTATTTACGTTTTATACCCATTTTGTTTTTAATCTTCTCTGACCCTTTTTATCTATTAATCACTTTACCAATTTTGTATTTTATTTTTATTATTGTACTAATTTCTTCTCTAAGTCCACTGGAGATAAACCCAACCCTCATTAAAGACCCAAATAGATCCATTAGTCCAAACATTTTCTTAATGGATATAAATAAATGGAATAGAAAGGCCACATTGTCACACACATTTTATTCACACGTGTCTCGGCAATTTAGCTTAGCCCCTTAGTGGTAGTCCAAACATTATTACATAAACGAGTAGAATGGTCCATTCGGCTCGCAATCTTTGGCCCCAACATTCCATGCAGATCCAATTCATTTATTTTAATAAAAATCAGAATTATCTGCCCATAATACTCCCTGCATCCCAACAAATCTCAATAGTAGTGTTGATGGGTGGTGCAACCACTTCATGGCTTATAGGTGTGAAAATTTGAAAGGAATGAGCATGTGATAAAATCCTATAGGAGTTGTTCCCTTACATAAAAAGGAGTTAACATTCAAGAGTGGCAAAATTATTTTTCTACAGAAAGATCATCCTTCACGCATAAATTTGAATAAATCATAACCCTACTTATAAAGAGTGGATAATCTATGTGATTAATATCTTTAAAGATCTACCAAATTATGGTACAAAATAGTTCCCATATTTAGTGTATTTTGAAATTTAAACTTCTACAATTAATATAGTGTATTTTGAAAAACATCGGCCAAAAATTTAAACTTGAATAATGAAGGCATCTATGCAATGGTCTTTAATAGATGAAGATAAATAAATCTTATTTGATAAATTATATATATAGATGATTCACATATAAATGTGATTGTTGAATTAATTTAATTGAAATTTTTTAATGGTTAACATTAGCTTTAAATTGTTAATATGAAATTCTTAAAAAAATATATTTCTTCAATTCTAAAATAATAGTCTTTTTAATCTTTTATTTTTATTTTCAAATGATAGTCTTTTTAGTTTTTTTAAGCTAATTTTTCAACGGTTCTCCTAAATATAATTAAAAAAATAATTAATATTTATATCGAAAAAAACATCGATAATAAAATGTTGAGCAATTAAGAGTATTTTTTTTTAAATTATATTACTTAAATATTTCTTAATTAATGTATCATAACATTAAAAGATCATTATTTTATAACAGAGGGAGTAACAATTTTTTGTAACCTGAAATCATCATATTAATTAATAGGTTATTTATTATATTTTAATCACAAACATCTAATGTCTTAGAATACTAATTAAATAAATTAAGATATTAAATAATGTAAAATTAACAATTAATCAAGAAAAAATTTCAAAAAATCTCAATAACAAGTTTGAGTTATATGATAAAATTAAAACCTTATCTAGAACAATTGAAATGAATGAAGAATTTAATTTTTTAATTTATTTATTGATTAAATATGTGTATTGACCCATTAGAATTTAGTAGTATAATACTTAGTACTTTAAAGTTAACCCAAAGCTATAATTATGGAAATATTATATTATTTTCTTATTAGATTTTGAATATTATTTGGACATTAAAAAATAATGTTAGATCCCTACCTGATTAGTAAATTAATTTGATTAATTTATCATCAACTTAGTACTCAAACTATATAATTATACATAAATAAGTTTTCTAATGTCTACTAAAGTAGAAAAATTAATGTAACAAAATAAATATTTTTTTTAACTAACATGTCATTAGTCCAAGTTAAATTGTGCTTGATTCTTTAATCAATGTTTTAGGTTTGAGCCGTGTGGATAAAAAAACATGATTAGGACACAAAATTATAATAAAGATAATTAGTTAGGTTTTTGAATAAAGATTAGTTATTAACAAAGTGAATAGATACTTCACACCAATGTCATGTGAATCAAAATAAAAACAAGTATTTTTTAAGTGAAATATTATTATATTCATTTGTTAACACCAACAATATAAATAATACAAATATGGAAACAACATGTATTTTAAAGCATGTTTAGATTAGTGATAGAAGATGAAATGAAGAGGGATGAAGTGAAGGAAATTTTTTTTTCATTGTTAGGTATATAAAAATATGAATGAATTATAATGAAAGATGATGGATCTAATTCATCATTATGTTGTTTAACCTCAATTTTCTTCCCTCCAAATTTGGAGTATATTGTTGGAATACAACTTTTTAATTGTAAAATAATTATTTTATCACTATAAATATAATTCTAATAATTAATATTTTAAAGATAATATATTTAAAATAAGAATAATATAAAAATTTAAAAGTTATAAGTCATTCTATTATATCATTTTTCAAATAATAGAATGAAATTTTTGTTTAATTTTTTTTAATAAAATATCTAGACAATGAAACAACATTTTTATTCCATTTTATTTTAATTCACCCATTTCATTATATTTTAGTCCATTCCATTTTATTATTTATCCCTAATTTAAACATAACCTTGTCATAACAATGATGTGATCATATTGCTTTTAATGTTATTTAAAATGATTACAAATTCAATTCTATTAGATAACTTTGTAAGCCTTAATATGGTAGAGTGGAAGATAAGAGATGGAAAAAGTAAGATAAAATCAAATAAGATTTTGGAAGAGGTTGTGTTTGGTGTTTCTATCAATTAGGAATGCATAATTCTTACTATTTCTTTTGGTCTTTTATTCACCCATGGGCCATGAGACTTGGAACCACCAAAATATCTACAAAGACTAGTTTTATTATTCTAATTTTACTCATAAAAGACTTAATAACATAGATTAGTTTTGATATAGATACATATACAGTTGTCATGTAATTAAAGATAAATTTTAATGCTTCAAGACATGATATTTAGGAACACACTTAAAATTTTACATTTTTATGATATATTAATTTTGAATCCAAAATAATTTTTTTTTTTTTGCAAATATTAGAAATACCATTTTTTTTCTTTGAGGAGTAAGGAGAGATAAAGTGACAATGAAAAAGATGTGAAGTTATGGGAGGAAAATTACATTTTTCACTTGAACATTTGTACTACAATGATCATCAAAATTGAGTATGTGTGTCTCCCTATATATAAACAATTAGTCATGTGTTGTTGTTAATACTAGACAGGCGATTTGATGTTGTTGTTTATACATATGTAACTATTTTAATTTCTGCTCTTTGTTCACATTCATGCATCTTACAAAAAGTGTATAATAGTGTGGGTTTATCCTATATGATCTTTCAATTATTTTAGGTATATGTTACGTACCCGGCTACATGCCTATTTGGAGGGCTTAGCTAATTGGGCCTAAAATGCTAATGTATGGTTCGTGTGCCTTCTAGGAAGAAAACGATGCAAGCATGCATCTTTAGCCTTTGTGGCAAATGTGTCTAGAAATAAATGGCACTACAATGAGATTTCTGCCATCAACATTATGTGGTAGACCAAAGATGTATCGCCCACAAGCTCAATCCCTGTTATGTGGTTTGTGCATGATACCACGTGGCCCATGCACCATATGAACATAACACCCTGGATACACTAGCATATGGTGCTGTCTAATTTTGTGTGAGTGTTTGTGTGTATATATACACAATTCAACAATTCAACACAACCTCAATCAGAATTTGCATCCCTTTTTTCTCCCTTACAAATTTCCATGTCGATCAGTGGCAACGGGAAATCGCAAGAAAATTTCATACAGAAGGCAGAGGCATCATGTTGATATGCATTCTTCAACAGCAAACAAGGGCAACTTCGTCGTTTACAGCATCAACCATAAGCGATTCGTGGTTTCCCCTTAAATATCTTAGCACGGACATTTTCAGGGAGCTACTCAAGTGGTCTGAAAAAGAGTTTGCGTTACCATCCAATGGACCTATTACGCTACCATGTGATAGCGTCTTCTTGGACTACGTTATCTCGTTAATTCGAGATGTGGAGAAGCCTTTGATCACTTAATTGGTTTCGTGTCACCACGAGCCATCATCATCTTCTCATGGTCTTATTGATAGAGCATCGAGTAAATCATTATTTATGGCTTTTGACTCGATTTTGGTACTTTTCTTTAGAAAATTATAAATATAAACCGTTACATTAGATTGTGTAGAGCCTCTTTTTGTTTTCTTTCAAAATGAACTCCTTATAATCACAACCATGTGATACGTAGGTGTATAAATAATATACCTGAGACAAATTGTCATGCATCAAATAATATTTGTCATTTTTTGCATCCAAGTAAATCTTTTCTTCCAAGTGCTTGATATGTTTTTATCAAATTAACACGTTAATTGATTCATCTCTATAAGATATTTTATTGTTTTATTTCTTTCCGATCTTTTTTTCCACACAATCAAATACATCATTTTTTTTATTCCTTTCTCTTTATTTTTCTTCCATTTCTCACAATTCAAACAGACTGTTAACCATCCAGTGAATTGATTAATATTAGTGGTTTCTATTCCCAATATACTTTCTTACTCAAGTTACGAATACTTTCCTTTTAAATATCACAAATATTTTTTTATAAGAAATACTTATGTTTAAGACACATACACTGGCGAAGTTAACTGGCTTTCCTAACACACACTTTTTCTATACATGATAAATTTTAAATTCGAAACCTTATTTAGAAAGAAGAATTAAACGTATACTACTACTTACACTAATGACCCATTAGTAAGAAGGTTGTGATTTTGAAGCATAAATAATATAAAATATATATACTATTTCTTTCAGATAAATTGAATTAAAGACGTTAGATAAAATATGCCATTCTTTTTTCGTAAAAAATAATACTAGTAGTCTAGTACTTCTTTTGCCTTCTTCACTTGATTGTAAGAATATATCATTTTTATATTTTAAAAGTAATATTTTCTTGGCTCTATGTGCCATCTAAAAGGAACCCTTATTTGAATTCAATACATAAGCATCAAAATTTATCACTTTTATAATACATAGAAGGTTAAATGCATCCTAAGTTGAAAAAATTATTAGATTATTCTAAATTATTATCTAATTTATGGTCTTGATTAATCTGATATGTAATTATTTTTTTAATTATTTTTTTAAAATTTAAAAACTTAAACACATATTATATTAAGATTGGTTAATCATAAATAAATAACAATCACAAATCACCTAATGATTTTTATTTGAGTTGACACGTATTTTATATAACAAGTTAGTGAGCCTGAACCAACAAAATAAAATATCAATCAACTTAATATATATTTAATATTGTTATAATTTTGAGAAATAATTGAAATAGGCTCATAAATATTTTTAATTTACATAGGAATTAAAATATAATCTTTTTCGTAAGGTTCAAAAATGAATCAAAAGAATCAAGTATAGGAACCTAAATAGCAATTAAAATATAACTTTTTAAAATTTAAATATTATTTATCATAGGAATAAGAAGAAGAAAAATAAAAATAAAAATAGAATCATATCCTTTCCTAATCTAGCCATGTTCACTTTTACATTTCCCAACCTCTTCTTATTTATATTCGTTTTCCGAAACGAACTATTCAAAAGGAATTACTATCAGTCTACAAGTGCTATGTTCTTTTGACAATTCATGCTAGATTTATTATTATAACAATAATGCAAAATGTCACTGAAACAAAATGAGACTTGTATACGAATAATTCTGAATATGTAGCTTTTTTCCCCCTTCAATGATGACCTTTAATTTTTTCCGCTCTTTATTTTTGTCTCCCATTTGCAAAATAAAAGATCGTTATAGTTATTTGCGCATTAATTATAACAGCAGTTTTTAAAACTAAATCAATTCAATTAAAATTTAAAAATATCCGAGGAGTCCAAAAACTGAATTAAACAAACTAACAAACGAAAAATAAAATAAATAAATTGAATTATCATTTTTTTTATCTAAACATGAAATCTCAACCAATTTAAATTAACCAAAGTTTTATACATATATTTTGAAATAACTTTTTACTTAATAAACTGTCATATGATCTATGGTTCTATACTTAGAAATTATATTATTATATATAACTGAAAACAAACTTTACTTTATTATTATATATATAGTCAATTAGTATAATAACCCGTGTCATGCATCGGTGTTAAGTTTAAAATCTTTATTTTTTTTATATTATTAATATTTTTAATATGTTTTTAATTTTATATAAATATAAGATATATAAATATAAGATATATAAATATAAATATATATATATAAATTTATATTTGTACATGTTTTATATCATTTTAATTTATGAAAACAAGTTTTTTTAAAAAATATTATTTTTATAAATATATTTGTATTTGTATAAACTTTATATATATATAATTGGTAAATGACCAATGTAGTCTTTAAAAATAATAAAATGATAGATAAAAATTTGAAAGTGTAATTTGTCACTCATTTTAATCAAATATTTAAAAATTTATGTGACTTAAATGACAATATTAACATACTTTTGAGGATTAAAATGATAATAAGTAATTAAATTTAGGGATTAAAGTAATAATATATGAACTTTTAAGGACTTTTATATTATTTTATTACTTTCAAATACTAAATTGATAATGTGTCATATTTTAAGAGACAAAATTTATCATTTAATTTATATATACTTTTAAATTTTTTTTTTCATGTAATTAAATATAAATTAATTAGGTAAAAAATAATAAAATATTATGTGAATGAGAATACAGTATAAAAATATCAATATTAAAATTATTATAACAATAAATTATAAAAAGATAAAAAAAAATATAATCAAATATGTTTTTTTTTTAAGTATTTGAGGTATTAATTTGCTTGTGTCAAAACGTCGCTTTCATTTGTTATATTTGTGTATAACTTAATTATCAATCACACTATGCATAAAAGCAGGAAAATCCAAAAGTAAAAACCTACTATTGAAATCATAAAAACAAAAAATTTGAACAACATACAATGTTACATGGTACAATAAAATAAATATTATGGATTTATACAATCTCTTGAATTGGATAATGTGAATATTTTTCTTTTTAATTAGCTTCTACCAAAAAAAAAGTTGTTGAAACACTTTTCTTCAAAGTGTTGATGCATTTCATCAGTTTGATGAAAAAAATTAAAACAACACATGACATTTCAATTATAAAAAGAAGAAAGGAAGATTTTTTTTGTTAATACACCTAAGTCGGTCTTTCATATTTTTCAAATTAAATTGAAAGGGTTAATCTTCTTCCCTCAACCAGTGAAATTAAACCCGATTTACAAATACACTTATCCGTTGCGATTCATAATCTGACTGTATCTAAATGTACAATTATTGGAGCAACATCAACGTAAGCCTCTTGGATATGTTTTTTTTTTTATCAAGAGATGCAGTGAAAAAGTACTCTACACTCAACAGTATACATTTGATTTAGCTACGAAATTCTTGTGTCAGACAGTTCACATACAATTGGGGCCCAACTTGGCTCGTTTATTACCTTTTTCATTCGGCCCATCACCATTATGACTTTGAATTGTCCATTAGTCGGTGAATGACTACAAAATTCACAATTAAAGGCATGAGCACATGCTCGACCATTTGTACACACTTTTCCAAAGTAAATACAATAATGTTTATTTTTCTTATGGTTCCTGGCCACCATTCAGTCCTATCTTGGATCCAATAAACCATATAGCAAGTGGGCAGTCACAAATATTGCATACATACCAAATTAATTAGGGACACACTCGATAAATCCATTCCCTAAAGACCACAACAACGTCCATGCACCTTCGCAAATTCTACTACATCTTTATGTATACGTCACATGGTTTCGCTTCCACATAAAAGCAGGCACAATATCAGCAGCATTGAAGAATTTGTCCCTGTGGACCTTTGATTATATATAAAGAACCAACGAATCCTTAGTTTCCCATATCCTTTAGTTCATCTTCAAAGGTAATTACAAGCTAGAATGATTAGTTCAAAAAAAATCATCCAAATGGCTTGGAAGTGGCAGAAAGAGGCCACTAGTTACCAGAGGAAGAGAATCCTATGGCCAAAGACTCAAGAAAATATTTCAGCAAAAGCAGAGAAGGGTCACTTTGTTGTTTATAGTATGGATAAGAAGCGCTTTGTGCTTCCTTTGCTGTATTTGAACAACAATATCTTCAGAGAGCTTTTCAAGTTAGCAGAAGAGGAGTTTGGTCTTTCTAGCAATGTGCCACTGACGTTGCCTTGTGAAGCCACATTAATAGAGTACATAATAACTTTGATCCAGAGAAACGTAACTAAGGATCTTGAGGAAGCTGTCTTAATGTTCATAGCTACTAGTCGATGCCAATCATACTTTGATCTTCATCGTCAACCAACTAATCAACATTTGCTTTGCAGCTACTGAAGCATTTGCACAATCTTCTTTTTTTTGTTTTTTCGTTTTTCGCTTATAACCTATTCTTTGAATTGATTTTTGCTATCAACTGAGCCAGTTTGACAAACTTATTAATAAATCAATCTTACATCCATCATTCGAATACTATTCATTCTTCATTCCAAGGCACGTGCTCTGTACATTTGCTTACTGTCACCAACTCTTGATGTTTACATGAAATATATAACTATCTTTAGGTATCATCTGTATAATTAATAACCAAGTGAAAAGAATTAGTCTGGTGAATCAAAATTCAATTTTTCTTTAAAAAAATACACATATTTAGTGTCTTTATTTAAACAAATTCTAAAACAAGATATGTGGAAAATAAAATCTCTATAATTAATCTAGTATAAAACTATTATTATACTAAGGAGTTACCTATGGACTATTGTGTGTCTGTGGACACATGATAGGAAAACATTAAATATGTTCTATAAAATTATTTCATTAAAATATTAATTGAACAAATTATTTTACATATTCTATAAATTTAACTCATTAATATAATTATTTGAGTAAGCATACTTTAATCAAATATATATAATTTACAGGATAAATGAATTGAATTATTGAAAATTAAAAATATTTAATTTATTTATCAATCGTACGTTAATCAAATTAAATATACCTAATGAAAATTAACATTGAGTATTTAATGTTATAATTTTTTTGGTAGTTGGATGAAAGAAGACAACAAAAAAACAACAATGGAGATTTTAATATTAATTATTTGAATTTAAGGTTTATTCCATTAATAATGTAAATATTTAAAATGATGTTTTTTAAAATATATACCTTATATATGTAATGTTATGTTTGCTATGTGTGGCTTGTATTTAATTAAAGCTATAGGAAGAATTTGTGCCATACCCGAAGGTACTTTTGTGGGTGGTTTGAGGTGGAAATGAATGCACGTTTGCTTATAAATAAGACCAGATTCATTTTCCATAAAAGCTAGCAGAATCAAAATCAAGTGCAAAAAATATTAGTTTGTGTGAAAATTCATGAATGTGGAGTGTGCATACACTTTTATTTATAGTTATATATATACTCAATGATACATTTACGTTGAATTGAGGATGTGTAAATGTATTTTCTCATTTTGAGAAAAACTTAAAAATATTTAATGTTGTTATTTTTTTTGTACTTCTTATTTTATAATGTAACTCTGTTGTCTTCAATTTTTTAGTCATTGTCATTTTTTTTTCCATTATTAACTTTTTTTTATATTTTGTTTTTTTAATACTTTATCCAGTTGAATATTTCATTATATTTTATAATATAAAATATGTTTTTATCTCTTTAAAAATTTTAAAATTCATATTTAATTTTTTTAAAAAAAGTTTGTCTATTTTTCACCTTTCTAATTTTAAAATATCTCATTTTATTATTCGAAATGGTTTAAATAGTATTTTATAGTAAAACAACAATTGTTTAAATAATATTTTCAAGAATACATCTTAAAATTAAAGGATGCAAATTTACAAAAATTTTAAGACATACTAACCAAACTTCAAAAAATATAGAGGATTTAGTAATATACTTTATTCTTTTTATATATATTTATGTGTATGATAATAAATATTATTTTAAAAAAATAATAATAATTTGTTTCCACTGACTTCGGATTCTAGATTTAGCATTGAATATACATTCTAGTTTTTGGAATACTAGTACAAGTGTAGTAAAACATTGTTATTTTTGTCCAATTTTTAAAGGGATTTTTCACATAAATTGAAGTATATATTTGTTTTTATTTATATATTAGTGTAAATTGAGTTAAGTGCATCTCGATGTGTAAGTATTATTTGTGTGCTCTAATATTTTTCATCCTTCTTCACATTATTTTGTATATGTTTATACTTTTTCTTTTGGTGGGTTTCTATATGTTTTTCTTGTATCTTTGATTTCCTAACAAGTGATATGACAGCCACTCGATTCAAAATGTCAATACCAAAATGTTGTCTTCCCATAAAAGGAGAGGAGATGATGACCAAAACATGAAGAAGTGGGAGAGGTATTGGGAGAGAAGAGTGCAAATTCAATATGGAAGACATTGCAAGAAAAATACTCTGTAAAAACTTTGTCAAACTATCTTTATTAAAGAGAGTGACTTCATACATTCTTTTATTTCTGAGAAAAATCGATTCAAGACCATAATGATTACTTACATCTGAAGACACCGATGTACAAGTAGTTAGAATACAACTTGAACACGTTGAGAAAGCTATGATCTTATTAACTTCGGTCTTTCGTCCTATGTAATTTCTATGCCATAAATTATAGTAGAACTTTTGTTACAATAAAAAGAAAAAAACTTATCCTCAAATGAATACTCACATAATAGCATGTTTGGTTGTGTGGTGAAAAAGCCAAAAAGTAAATAGAAACTATGAAAAGATATAAATAATACAAAGTAGTTTTGCTGCGAATGTATAAATTTTGACGCGAGTTTCTTTCGATATGATAGAAAACCCAACATACACAGTGAATCTCAACCCAAAAAGAGGGGGGGCGAGATCATAGAACACCAAAATTTTAATTAAAATATCTAAGAACGTGGATTTAAATATAATTCAACTTAAAAAAAGTTATCTTATAGAATGAACATTATTCCTCATTTATTATATATTCTATCTTCATATTATTTTTATTGAAATTTAAGTTTTATTCAATACATTTCTTATATCTAATATTTTTTAATCCTAACTCAATCTTAAAACTTTAGTTTATAAAATGAGGATGTCACCTATTTATATATTTTATCTTAACATTATTTTTAATTACAATTATAATTTATGAGTTTAATTTAACTTTATAAAATTAACTTATAAAATAAAAATTATTCTTTATTTATATATTCTATTTTAATAATATCATTTATCAACGTGGATTTCCAACAAAATGGATAAATAATAGTCCAACTCTCCACCCAAGCACAATGAGAGCAAATCCATTCCAAAAGCAAATGAACTGAACCTATACACATATTCCATTCTCAAAGGCTAAAGAAAAATTAAATATTTATCTTGTGTTTCCTTAATAATTTTTTCTCACTTTATGATCTCAACCGGTTCGCTTTGTTACTTTAATATTCTTTATTTTATTTTTTAAAATAGCTTTAAAATAAGAAGGCATTGCCATTAACTTAGGTTAGGTTAATTTCAGCTATCTAGACTAGGCATTGATAAGAGTATTTTTAATTTGACTTAGATAGGCTTTTGAATAAAAAAAACAATTATTTCAATTTGTTTTATATCAAGTTTTAAACAAAACAAAATAATCATCTAATTTCATCATAAAAGAAATCTAATTTGTGGTTCGGTTTGAATGATTTTATAAATAACATCAAAATTTAATCAAAGTGGATAAATTATTTTGATTTTTCTAAATAAAAAATACCTTTTTTTAGGATTATACTCTTCTAAAAGATGATAAAATAAAGAATAAATTACATTGATACTTTTAAAAAATTTCAAATTATACATTTTAATGTTTGTAACAATTTTCTTAAAAAAATGATATAATATTTTTAAAATAATTAAAAAATAATATATAAAAAGTATCAACGTATTATAAAAGATTGTGATGAGACAAATAAAAGAGAAAAATAAAATGTGATCAGAAATTTTTTTTAGAGAATATCATATAATTTACTCTAAAATAAATAACCTAAATCGTTGATAAAAAATAAAAAATATATTTATTTTTAAGTACTATCAATATTTTTTTAATATTAATCAATAAAAAATTATGATAAAAATTATTTGTAATATAATTATTATAAAATTTAATAAACGCATCATATAAATTAATTTGTGATTGAATATCAATATAAAATCATTAGCCAATATTAAATATATATTTATAATAAATTATGAATTTGGTGAAATAATCATTGTTGATTTTTAGTAACATGAAAATTATTTATTTAATTTTATTTTTGTTAATTTTAAGGAACTAAGTTTAATTTTTTAATCAACAAGCTAATGAAATTTTGCTAACTAAAGTAAAATATAACTCTTTTTTTTCATTCAATAAATAGTGCTTATTAAGTAAAATTCAAATGCATAATATAAATATAAAAATAATTAAAGTATTAATATAATTATGTTGACAGAATATTAAATATCATTATAAACCATAATTTAGTCAAATTAATATTCACCATCAAAAGAATTTCAAATTTTATAAAATGTATTTTATAAATACATTTAGTTTAGTAAAATACATTTCATAAAATAGAAATATGTTTAATAAAATATATTTTAAGGAGCAAAGTCATTCATATTATTTTAGTAATTTTTTCCATTAATAGTTTGTTTAGTTTTTTAATAATAAATAATTTAAAACCATTGATCGGGGGTTAAAAGACAACTCCACTCGCATTTTACGTTCTTTGTTAAACATCTTCTAGAAAAATACTTTAATATCATTTGTCATTTGTATTGACAAATCCAAATATTTTTTCTGAAAAACATTCATTTAATTTTAATAATTATATAAATTTTATCTTTTAATTTTTACATTTAAAAATAATGTTTTTTTAATTTCTAACAAACATTTTAAATCTTTTTTTAGTTTCTATAATTACATAAATTTTATCTTTTAATTATTGTTATTTTATAAGAATAAAATTAAAATAAATTTTAAAATATTTTTATAAAAATTAAAATT
>JAMLFT010002312.1:0-26136 GCA_026544285.1 Pachyrhizus erosus | reverse complement strand
TTTTTTATAAAACATAATCCTAATTTTTTTCAAATATCTTTTACAAAACTAAATTTTTTAATAAATAAAAAAATATAATTTTTTAATTGAAAAATATGATTTATCTTCTTAAAGAGCATGATTTTTTTTTTATTAAAAAAGATAATTTATCTTTTAAATTGTTATTATATTATATGTGTGACTTATAGATAGAATTCAATACTAAAATATTTGTACCACTAAAATTTATAAATAATTATTGATAATGAATTTTATATTTATTAAATGAGTAATTATTTTATTCATCATGAATAAAATTTGTAAATATGATTAGTATGTATTGGTCCAATACCCTTGATGACCCATTTATCATCCCTTGGCAGTGGGCGTGCTCGTCCTAAACTATAGTGTGCTTAAAATGTGTCTTCTCTTCCCTTTTGAAAATTCGACGCTCATCGCTTCATCCTTAAACCCTGGCAAAACCCTAGGTTCCAGAGCACGAAGAAAGCCCCTGAATCAGCGATCAAATTCCTGGGAAAAACCACCATAAAAGAAGCCCACTCCCAAGCTAAATGGTAGTATCGAAAAGCAGACGTAAAGATATCTTACGCTGCTTCTGCTAATCTGCTGCTTCAATCAATTGCAGTTGAATGAAGACTCTGATAAAAGAAGGGTGCAATAAGTGGTTATGCACAAGTTGGACTCAAAAGTTGTGGCCTTTTTTTACAACCAATGTCACCCATTTAGGCTTATGCAATTTCGTCGTTCTATCCGCGCCGGCATTGTCGATTCCTATCAATCTATATTTCATTCCAATCAACTCCTTAATGGGTTGTCAAAATCTGGTCGAATTGACGATGCCCGGAAATTGTTTGACAAAATGCCTCAAAGGGATGAGTACACTTGGAACACCATGATATCTGGTTATGTTAATGTGGGGAGATTGGTTGAAGCAAGAGAGCTTTTTAATGGGTTTTCAAGTAGAAGTTCTATAACATGGTCCTCCCTCATATCCGGGTATTGTAGATTTGGGTGTCAAGCTGAGGCTTTTGAATTGTTTAGGAGGATGAGGTTGGAGGGTCAGAAACCTAGTAAGTACACTTTAGGAAGTATCCTGAGGGTGTGTTCAGCATTGGGTTTGATCGAAAATGGGGAAATGATTCATGGGCATGTGGTGAAAAATGGATTTGAATCCAATGTGTATGTTGTCACTGGCCTTGTTGACATGTATGCAAAGTGTAGGCACATTTCAGAAGCTGAGATTCTCTTCAATTGGTTGGCCTTTGACAAGGGAAATCATGTCCTATGGACTGCCATGGTTACTGGTTATGCTCAAAATGGTGATGGCCATAAGGCAATTGAGTTTTTTCATGACATGCACACACAAGGGGTAGAGTCCAATCAGTTTACATTTCCTAGCATATTGACAGCATGTTCTGCAGTTTCAGCTCATTGTTTTGGAGAACAGGTGCATGGTTGCATTCTGCGGAATGGTTTTGGATGCAATGTATATGTTCAAAGTGCATTGGTTGATATGTACGCAAAATGTGGAGATTTTTTCAGTGCAAAAAGGGTATTAGAAAATATGGAGGATGATGATGTTGTTTCATGGAACTCCATGATCGTTGGGTGTGTGAGACATGGGTTTGTAGAGGAAGCTCTTGTCTTGTTTAAAGAAATGCATGCCAGAAATATGAAGATTGATGATTATACATTTCCATCTGTTCTGAATTGTTGCATATTAGGTAGTATTGATGCGAAATCTGTTCACTGTTTGATAATCAAAACTGGATTTGAGAACTACAAGCTTGTTAGCAATGCTCTTGTTGATATGTATGCCAAAACTGGAGACTTGAATTGTGCATATGCTGTGTTTGAAAAGATGCCTGAGAAAGATGTCATCTCATGGACCTCCCTTGTCACAGGTTATGCACAGAATGGCTGCCATGAAGAATCCCTGAAGAATTTTTGTGACATGAGAATTGCAGGGGTAAGTCCAGACCAATTTACTGTTGCAAGCATTTTGAGTGCTTGTGCAGAACTGACTCTTCTAGAACTTGGTAAACAAGTGCATTCAGACTTTATTAAATCAGGTCTAAAATGGTCACTGTCAGTGGATAATTCTCTTGTAACCATGTATGCAAAATGTGGATGCCTGGAGGATGCTAATGCAATTTTTGTTTCAATGCACTTTCGTGATGTGATTACTTGGACAGCTCTTATTGTTGGTTATGCACAAAATGGCAAAGGAAGAGACTCCTTAAGATTCTATGATGCTATGGTTTCAAGTGGCACAAAACCAGATTTTATCACATTTATAGGATTATTATTTGCTTGTAGTCATGCTGGTCTTGTGGATGAAGGTCGTACGTATTTTCAACAAATGAAAAAGATTTATAGAATAGAACCTGGCCCTGAACACTACGCCTGTATGATTGATCTGTTTGGACGCTCAGGAAAGCTTGATGAGGCGAAAGAAATACTAAATCAAATGGATGTGAAACCTGATGCAACTGTATGGAAGGCACTCCTTGCTGCATGTAGAGTTCATGGAAACTTAGAATTGGGAGAGAGGGCAGCCACAAATCTTTTTGAGTTGGAACCCGTGAATGCTATGCCTTATGTTATGTTGTCTAACATGTATTCTGCAGCTCGAAAATGGGACGATGCTGCAAAAATACGAAGGTTGATGAAATCAAAAGGTATAAATAAGGAGCCTGGATGCAGTTGGATTGAGATGAACAGCAAAGTGCATACATTCATTTCTGAAGATAGAGGACATCCAAGGGAAGCTGAGATTTATTCCAAGATTGATGAAATTATAAGAAGAATTAAGGAAGCAGGTTATGTTCCAGATATGAATTTTTCATTGCATGACATGGATAGAGAGGGAAATGAGGCTGGTCTTGCTTATCACAGTGAGAAACTGGCCGTTGCCTTTGGATTACTTGCGTCTCCACCAGGTGCACCAATTCGAATATTTAAGAATCTTAGAGTTTGTGGAGATTGTCATTCTGCTATGAAATATATATCAGGTGTTTTCACTCGTCATATCATATTGAGGGATTCAAATTGTTTTCACCATTTTAAAGAAGGTGAATGTTCATGTGGGGATTACTGGTAATACTAGCTAGTCCTTTATCGAGTTTCAAGGGTAATTGATACACGACAGTTTCAAGCTCGTAGGTCATTGTTATGTAAAATTTGTTGTTTCTGTTGTACTATGATCAAGGTTAAATTCATTTTTTATTTCAATGTTTGAAGTTAGAACATATACATGAAGAAATAAACTTTGTTCTAGAATATTAAGAGCTTCATGCATACAGACATGAATTTTGAAACTGAGGAAGCAAAACTTAGTTAATTAAAATCTAAAGCGTGTTGCACAAAAAAATCCACATTTTTTCTGCATGCTTATTATGGGCTGCAAAATGGTCAACTGCAATATCGTCCATCACTAATAGTTTCGTTTCTTTAAATAAATATCGCACGAGGAATCCAACCATTAAATATGAGACAGTGACACAAGGTGTTCGCTATGCAATGAAAACTACGTTCTTTATTGAGAGTAACTTGCTAAAATTAATTTATTTTTATCCAGCTTGTGGCCGCTACCAACAGCTAAAACAGGGTATCAATCAGCAGAACGTAATTTTTTGTAAGGGAAAGTAATTTCCCTAACAAGAAAAGTATCTTTAGATGTAAAAAATTACCTTATCCCCTCCTAAAAGAGATTGGTTAATCCTAACTACCTAGATGGAAGAAAATTGTCCTTGCGTATCTTTAGATATTCTGCATGATGAGCATACTTAAAATGCATTTGAAAGGATCTATTTATAGATTATTTTAGTTTATCTTACAAGTACTTTAAAAAGACTTATAAAATTAACTAATGATCTACTTTAAAATAAATTTAACTTACATAAGTTCTTCAAGATAACTTGTGAAATAACTTATAATTTATAAGAAACAGTTTAATTTAATTTTCTCTTCAATAATAGAAATAACTTAACACATGAAAACTTATTTTGTTTTTATTCAATAAGTAATTTACTTACTAAACCTGACTCTGAGTCCTTGTGGATTAAATATAAAATAGCCATGATATCTTTGTTATAAGGAAAAGGTGGAAGGACGTGGATCACCCCAAAATTTATCCTTTTTTTAAAATTACTAGAAATTCACTTAAAAAAAAACAATGCTTACTAGCTACAAATTTATGAGGAGCTTTAAAGCTAACAACTGAAATTTAACTAGACTAGGTAGTTAGTAGAACCAAACATCACAGCAGAATAAAGAAAGGAGGCTTTCTTTGTTACAACATACAAAATAAAAAGGGGTCGAAAAAAGATGCCTACTCATCTGATGATTCCACATAGTTCACTTTTAAGGAACAAGTCGTATGAACTATATGAAACATGAGCAAAGAATTGTAAGAACTCATTATCTTTTACATTTGAGGCATACATCAATCACAAGCTACTTAAAAAGTGATTGCAACCCTATCACCAGGCAGTCCTACTTCATCCACGGTTGTCGCCTGCAGGTCCTTGATAAAGAGGTTGCATGGTTTTAAGGTTCCTATGAGCTGTATAGTCATGATTGTGCAGGGTGGACAGCAGAGACCTAGACTGTTAGGGAATGTAGCAGCATTGCTGGTGTGGTAATCTATTCATCCAAAAACCCATTTACAATGCTCAATAATGAATTCAACTTCTTGCATGCTCAGGAATGAGACGTCGACGCAACTCATCAGGTGCGCCTGCCAGTTCTGCATTGTTTTTTTTTTTAATGTAAGTAATGGTATATCATTTTATTTAAAGGATAATGGTAAGCCTATCACCACCTTACCTTGAGCAGTGAAATCGAACAATGCAGGCAGTGGTCGCCCATTTGGCAAGCATGCATTTGGGTCTCGCAGATCATCAAAGAAAGGGTGTGCACATGCTTCCAACTGTAACAAAAAACAATCATTAACACAATATAATAACGGAACACAACCAAATATTCTAAAAACATCAAACTATGTACAAGCATAGATAAAGTTAAGTATTAATTTTTAAACGTAAATTAACCATCAAGTGTAAAGATGGTCCTCCATCTTCATTACTGACTAAATATACAATTAAGCTACAAAGGTTAACATTTATAAAAGCAAATTAAATTCCTTACAGCAGTGCAACGTAGATTTGGTGAATACTGAAGCATCCTTGACACTAGATCCACTGCTTCTGGAGGCATTTTCTTATGGAAAACCTGATATAAATAATCAAATCAGATCGCTGATGGCAGGTATTAATCAATTACAAATTGCATACTCCAAAGGCAAGTGGGGCATAAAGAACTCTAACCTTATGCCACGGATGTGCTTTTATCTGAGGAAACTTAAATTCAGTGTAATTTGGATTCATGCACTTTATTTCTTCTCTGGTTGGTGTTCCCAAGATCTACAGTGCACATTATTCACTCAGATTCAAGAACCAAAGCCAACAGGATGCAACATTCAAGAAAAGGCATATAAAGCAAAAGGATAAAGAATACAAGATACTTTACCTTAATGATCTCTACCAACTGATCAACCCCACTCTCTCCAGGAAACATTGGCTGCAAATAGCACAACATAATCGTAGATAAGCATCACTCTAAAATGTATCATTTATTCAATAAGAACCTAGATAGTGGTTGCTAGGAAGGAATTATGAGAAAAATGCATTGGACAACTGGCATTGAGTTCATTGTATTACTCCTCACATGACTTGATTACTTATGAAAGAAAAGCTACATCAACATACTCAGATAAATAAGTATCCCCCAAAAACTACAGCAGTAATAAATTGCAAATATCACCCAAAGAATGCAGAACCAATTGAGAATTAAGAATTAAGAATTCTAGCACAAAGTGAACCTCGTGGAAATGTATTTTTTACAAAAGAATTTGAAATTCCCACAACATGAGAGAAAGAGAGTTAATATAAATTCTCACATGTCCTAGAAGAAGCTCAGCCAAAACACAACCAGCAGACCAAATATCAATAGCAGTTGTGTATTCTGTTGCACCAAATATAAGTTCTGGAGCTCTATAATACCGCGAGCATATGTATGATATGTTAGGTTCACCAGGCACCTAAAGCACAATATATCACAAGCTCAGGCACAAACTCTTGTATGACTTTCAAATTGATAAAGAAAAACAAAAAGAAACTTACCAACATCTTTGCACTCCCAAAATCACATACTTTTAACTGATGAGTCTGGGGATTAACCTGTGACACTCACATGTCAGTTTAATACACTTTTGGTATAATATAGAAAGGTTCCAAGCAATATACTGTGTCAAAAAAATCATCATCAGAAAACCATTATTAAAATCTACAATGAGCAGATCAAATTACTCGGTTCTTCCACAGTGCGAATAACAAATTAAACAGCATGTGGCACAGTTTACTCCATCCCTAGCTATTCTTCCAAGCAATAACATAGATCTATAACTTACAAATATGCCCCCAGGCAAGACTTAAATGAGGTTTAGCATGCATATTTCATAATGATCAATCACTTCAATTAACGGTATTAAGCATCATACTGGAAATCATAATTTCTCATGTTTGTGAGAAATATATAAAATATGGTTCACAAACAAGGAAATTTTAAAGAAAAGAAATTCTTACCAATAGATTCTGGGGTTTGATGTCCCGATGACAGACTCCAATTACATGATGCAAATAATTTAAACCCCGGCATATCTACAAAAGTTTTGGCAAGATCAATCAAAAACAGCACAAAAGAACAAGCTCAAAGAAAATCACTGAATACTATAAACATGATCAAGGAAATTCAAAACCAAAAATTAAAAAAAAAGGGTCAATCAATCAATTCACAATTTCTAGATTACCTGGTATGTATACAGTTGCACATTAATGATAGGCATATGTTGGTGCATTCTGATATAGTGCTTTGAGACTCTGTAGACAGTTTCAGGTACATACTCCAAAACTAGGTTAAGGTACAACTCATCTTTCTCGGCTGTTGAATAGAAACAGTGCTTTAGTCTGAGAACATTAGTATGGTCAAGCATACGCATAACTTGCAGTTCCCTATTCTTATATCTCTTGTCTTGCAACACTTTTTTTATTGCAATTGCTTCACCAGTTTCAAGGCACTTAGCCTACAGTACATTCAAAGCAAAATGGATAAGCAAAGAAAGTAACTTGACAAACCCATAGAACAGTGAAGAAAAGGATCAATCCTTACAAGTAATGAAATACTGCAATACTAATATAAATACCTGATAAACAACACCAAAAGAACCCGTGCCGACCACACGTTCTGCCATGTATGAGATTGTCTGCACCATGCAAAAATATTGGCAAGCCATTAATACAAGTTATTATGTATTTGTGATAACAAAGTAAAAGAAAACAAAAATTCAAACTAAACCAAATATGTCATAGTTGCAATCTTTTGTCCAATAGTAAGCATAAAAGCACTCGCTAAAATTACAAATATAGTAGGAAAATGGCCTAATCTAATTATCAGTGTACATTTAGGTGCACAATACCAACTAGTGAAATTTTACAACAATCCAGCATTCAACATACAAACTAACAAAATAGATCAGAACTTCAGGAGTGATATTCCTTCACCCTGTAACCCTTATAACATATATACCAGGTAGTGTAAAACAGAAATAATGAATTTAAGAAAGCGGATACTCAGAATCTAATTCTATGAAGTAAGATTTACAAATGGGGAAGTATAAGAGCAATTAAGAACTCTTGGGAACAATACCCGCTTAGGTTGTCCATCTCGATCACCAATAGTAGTTGTAATTATTTGACCCGTTTCTGTTCCATTACCATTCACTATAGTTGCTTCCATATCCTTCACACAGAAAATCATTTACCAAACTCAGCAATTGCATTTAAAAAAAAAAAATCAGCTTTCCGAAAACTAGTGTGCTAACTCTGCAATGAATACAGAATATTCATAAATGATTTTACATTTACAGAACTATCAAAGTGATGAATAACATAAGCATCAAAAGTAAGAAAACAAGAAAAAATGAATCACAATAAATACCTTCTCATTATTGTTTTTGCCTTTGTCGTTGCCAATTTTCATTTCATTTAATTCTTTTGGAAGCTGATCATAACCTGACTTCTCAGTTCTAACCACTGTAGGAACATTAGAATTAACACTTTCTATTGATGCATCTACATGCTGCTCCTGATCTTTTCCGTGGCTCTCATTAGGATATGTTTCCTCATTGACCTTTCTTTCAGTCTCTTGATCAAACTTAGCTCTTTTTGTGGTACAATCCCCTCCCTGAAAAGAAATAGTTTGAATTAAATTAAAATTACTACGACAATGACCAACAAACCAACAAAAAATTAATACAATCATGTTAAACTCACACAGCTTGTGCCCTCATTAGCTTAGGAAATCAAGTGAATCTCAAGATACGAGTATATAAATATATCAACAACAAATAACACATTTTGAGAAGCAGAACTCAAATTATAAACCGTTTAAAATCAAACAAAACTATATCTCAAAATCAAAACAAAATAACAACGATCAAAATCACCTTGACAAAAGGGGATGAAATCATTCACGTTTGTAACAAATAACATCAATAAAGGATGCTAAACCAAATTCATAGCCATATTAAAAAATAAAGAAAAAAATGTTATGCCTAACAAATAGCAACTTTCCACATTTCCCAATAACCTAAATCAATGAACATGTTCATTACATGATAAGTTAGTTTTTCCGTTTTCCCAATAACCAAATGAAAAAAAAAAAAAAAACTTTTTCCAAAGACGAATGACAAGGTGGACCGTATTTACATGTGGTCGACCATGGACCATTATTTACAGCCCTTGGTTTTGATCTTACATACCAAATCTCTTCCCTTACTCCCTCCATCTCCACCCTCGAGAACTACAACACTGAGTCCTTTAGTGACCCCATCGAGGTCCATGGCACCACCCCTCGCACCAGATCCGCGCATCCCAACAAGGTAGCAACCACAAACCAATCAAACCCTTGCTAATCACAAACCAGACCCAAAGAAGGAGAGGGAAAGAAGAAAAGCAAGAAAGAAGAATCAGAAAAGAAGTTTCCGGGGGCGTTGCACGGTGGAGGGCCGCCAACACCGACGGAGGGATGAATTGATCTGGTGTGGTGGGAAGTAGATTAGATTAAACCACATGACTTCATTCCCCACCCTAGCCTTAGTCTTAGCCTTCTCCAAAAATAAAAATAAAAATAAAAAAATTAAAACTTTGATAAGGGAAAAATATAAGAGATGTTGCGCTTACAGGATCTGATGAAATGGAAGTCCTCCCAGAAGCAATGCTTTTCAACCTTCGCATCATATTCATAGTTGCAGATTCTTCCAACTCCCAACAACCCACCTCAATCTACAACCTAAAATACCCCAAATCCCACCAATTTTTGTTTTTTGTTGAAAAAAAATAAAGAGAAGAAACACAAAGAAGAGAAAGAGAGAGAACCTTCTCTCTCTTCTCCTACAACAGCTTCCTGCAACGCCCAACAAGAAATGAAAGCAAAAATGGAGCCAAACAACACAGATCTTATGAACCCACTATCTCAAAATTGGGTGACAGGTGGAATTTTCGGTTTTTTAAACAATTAATTAATGAGTTTCTCAATTTTCTACGGTCAAACTTCCATCAATTCCAATCATTCCAGCTTCAAAGTTTGTACCTCAGTCAAACTTGAGACATGGACCATTGATCAGTCATTGATGGAGATTGGACGGTTTAGATCTTCTAGTTTTGACACGAAAGTTGGTGTTCGGTAATTTGCAGTTACGGATATGCCCTTGATTTTGGGTTTTATAACGGAAAAGGGATCCTCAGACAGCGGTGAGGTATAAACGGAATATTTGGAGGAATTAACGTGTTTTTACAATGAATCATGCGGCGTTTTAGGACAATAAAGGACAACATTCAAAGGCAAAACAACTTTAGTACACAAAGTTTTCTATGGAGGGTCATTATATTTTTTAATACAAATTTATTTTAATTCTGGCATGAATTTAAAAATAATTTTTAACAATATCTCATGCATCTGATTTGTATATTAATTTATAAAAAAAAATTGTGAAATTATTTCCACTTAAATGACTAACAATAATATTTTAATTAATCTGCAAATTTATATCTACGGCTATATTATACATCTTACATTTTACATCTTATATTTTATATATTATACATTTGCAAGTCATTTTTAAAAAAAATTGTCATGTGTTATTCTCTAATGTAATGATTTTCGAGACCCTTTTCTATTCCTTCTCATAAATAAAAAGAATTCAAATTATTTAAATTAAATAATTTTAAATAATATTTTAAAATTCTAATTGGCATGTATTTGTTAAAAATCTGAACTTCTTCCCTAAGTATTCAACGCATTTATAAGAATATATTTTTAATTTTAAATTATTTACTTCTTAATGCAGCTTTTCAAATAAAATTTATTATTACTCAAAAAAAATCACCTTCGCTAATATTATGTTCATTCTTATATATAAAAATAAATATTTAATTCATCAAAATCATTAAAAGTAGTTAAATTAATTTATTTTAATTAAAATTTTTATAAATTTAAATTTTATTTTAAAAATATTCATAATATTAATTAATTTTAAGTAATGGTTAGATAATAATGACACTACTCATAATTTAAAAAATAATTTTTAACCAATGAATGTAAGTGATATAGTTAATAACTCAATAAATGCATTAACTTTTATAAAAATAAATAAATAATATCTTAATAATAGATTTCATAATAAATTAAGTGTATAAAAGAAATTTGACATTTAATATATTTAAAAATAATTATATGTTTCTTATAATTAGAAACAAAATTTTATTACCATTTATATATATATATATAGGAACAAGGATAGTATTATTAATATTTAAAATAATTTTCCATTTCTTATCTTTCCATTCCAATCATATTTAGTATTTTTAATATTTATAACAATTTTTCATTTTTTGTTTCTTCATTCCAATCATATTTACATTTATAAGTCATTTTGAAAGAAAGTGTTGACATGTGTCATTCTCTAGTGTAATGACTTTCACAACACTTCTGTTTTTTTAATAAATAAAAAGAATTAAAAATTTTCAAATTAAATAAGTTTGAATTATTTTTTTAAAATTCTAACTGGTATGCATTTATTACAAATTTGAATTTATTTTTATGTATTAATGCATTTATAAGAATATCTTTTACTTTGAAATTTTTACTTCTCAATGCACCTTTTCAAATCACATTTATCATGTGTCATTCTCCAGTGCATTGCTTTCAAGATTCTTTTGTTTCTTCTTAAAAAAGAATTCCATAGTACACTGAAACCCTCAAAAACTCAATGGATGCTTTATTTCAAGTTGGATGAGTTATCGGGATTTCGCCCTCACCTTGATACTTAGGTATAGTTCTCCATCAATTAGAATTATCTTATTTTGATTAGGATTGTCAAGTTGACTTTATACAAAACTCCTCACAACTCAATGTCACATCTCCAAGTTTTGTCATGTCATCCATATAGGCTCCAAGAACTATCTCCTCAACTCAACCCCTTATTTAGTTTTATTAAATATGAGTTTGTATGACCTTCCATGCTCTTAGTACACAACAAAAATCATTCACTCATGTGTATACTCGTTAGAATACAATAGAGAATATACCTTATTTCCATCCTCTACGGTTCATAACTTGACATCAATCACAATGATGGTTTCATCGTCAATAACACATTCCAAAGCGTCATCACAAATCCTACTCGTCAAAATGACAGCTCATTCCAAAGGGTTGTTATATTTTTGTTACATATCATTCCATCATGAACATCATTATTTCTATTACTCACGTACAATCCACTAGAAAAGAATTATTCCTCTTTGTAAATCTTTACCAATTTAATAATCTAAAACATCACAACTCACATTAATTTTCATACCCATTATGAATATCATTCGTAATTTATCATTTTAAAAAATCTTATGAATTTCCTCACTACTCTTAGTTTTATGAATTTTGTCTAAGTCGTACTTTTCTGCCATTTTTGTTTGTCTTTTGTCACATTCACGATTATCTTATGCACAAACTTTAATTCATATTATTATTATCATCATTATTATTATTCTTTTATTTTATTATTATATTTTTATTATATGTTTTTTTATTAATTCATTACTTGAGGTCATCCCTATTTCACTAAATGTACTCCCTTTTCGGGAGTCCATTTTTTCAACGACCTAAAATCATTCAACTTCACACGCATCCTATTCGAGTACACAACACACATCATCACTAGAGGTTTCCCATCCTAGTCTCCAAGGTCCATAAATAAAGAATTTCAAAAGTCAAAGTCACAGTCAACAATAAAATTATCTCATTATAATATAAATTAAGGTTTCCCATATTTGATTATCACAATTATCTATTAATCAACTTACAATCAATAATAATTAACATATCATTTAATAATTAAATATACACATATACATAGCATTAAAGCCCATTAATTAAGAAAAATAACAAATAATATTAATTGATCATGAAAACTGAATAGTCTACCTTTCCCTTACATATTATCTACAATAAAAATTACTTATATTTTATTTTTAACATGTATTATAGTTTTCTAATTATTTTCACTTACTCCGTATTTACTATTTTTTGAGTTTTCTAAAATAATAAAAATGTCTACTCAAGTCCAATGGTCTTACATTTTTACAAAGGTTATTCTACATGTCCCAAGGTTTCCTATGATTTTTTTCAAGTCCAAATAAATTCACTATCATCATTTTACATTTTCTCGAAATTACTTCTCCAAAATGGAACATTTCACTACTCATTTTCAATAAATATTAAAACAGTTCAAAAAATTCTAAATAAATTATCATTAGACCTAAAAAGCATTATAAACTCACAATAAATTTTTCAAGTCATAATATTTAGCAAAACTATTTTCTAACATTTATTTTATCTCCAAGAAAGATTTTTAGTAATTTATCAAGACTAATGTTAAAAATAAAAAAAAATCCACAATTAAATACAAGGAGATTCACAAAGCATTCCTATACTCTAAGGATCATCATCATACCTCCAATTTTCCAAAATTTCATGAAAATAATCTAAGATTGTAAACATATTCAACATCCTTAAAAAAAACTAATTTAAAAATAGTAAATGACTTTAAAAAAATTAAAAAAATTACAGTTGAATTCAATGACCTTAAAAACTTCTAGCATATCATCATCTCATCCATAATTAGTTTACACATATTTACAAAAATAAAAAAAGCAGTAGCAATTGTCCATTATCTCTTTACCCATTATCCCTCTTACATTACTTTCACTAAATTAACATGAGAACTCTTAAACAAACAACGCAATATACATAGTAGAATCATGAAAATGACCAATAAACATTGACATGAGGACCCTTCATGCACCTTTCTCTTAGCTTCAAATTATGTGATGATAAATGTTGATTGAAAACTTGTCTCTTCTATATTATACTTGAAGTTTACTTTAATTCAATGGTTAGATGTTCTAGGATTTGGGATGAAATTTTAGAATTAAAGAGGAAGAAAAGAGCTCTTGAAGAGAGAAAAGTGATTTAGAAATGAAGGATGCTACAAATGATTTTCTCTCTCTTGCCTATACACTTAAAACAAAACAAAAATACTACCCTAATGCCCCTAGAATTTTACACCTACTCTCCTCTCTCTATGTCTCTAATTGATTTTTAATCTATATGATGCCCAATTAAGCTAGATTTAGACCCACATTGATTTTTATGTCAAATTCATTAGTAAAATTTTTGTTGTTTTTGCTTAATTCCATTGAATAATCTATTGCATATGCTTCTATTTTAATTACTTATCTCTTATATTTAATATTTTAATTAATTAATTTCTTATTAACTATTTATATTTTATTTATTGTAATTAATCATTTTTTTATCCATGAAATAAATTGTATTATCTATAATTCTTTTAATTAAACACTCATCATCAAAATACATATAATTTAATTACAAAAAGAAAATAAATTCTAATTTCTATCATTAAATCACATAATTAGCATAATTAACTAATTTAGAATAATTAAATAAAAGAACTATATTTTTAGAATGTTATTGAAGACATTTAAATTAAATGGATCAGGCCAAAACAATTAAGTGTCATAATTTTAATCCCTTTTCTTACTCTCTAATCAACATGGTTTCATATTAAGTATTTTTCACTAACCCATTATATGGTTTGAGATTTATTTAGAATTTATGTTAGAGTGTTTCATTAGTTTTTCAATTAATCCAATCTACTTTCCAAAATTATATAAATCTTTCACTATAATATATACAATAAATGCACTTAAAGATAATGAAATAATGAACGAATAATAATTGGAGTAAATATAGTTATAAGTTGCCAACAACATTAAATATTTCATTCTATATATTCTAGTAACTTGTAAGAGACATAAAAAAATTTTCCAATCTAAGAAATGTTTCTTCTAAATATTTATATTTAGTCTTTATTAATTTCATATTTTATGCATTTAAATATTATCGTATTCTTATACTGCAAGAGTTACTCTTAATCTTTAGAATTGGTAAGAATATAGAATAAGTAATTTTTTTTTCATTCTTGTATGTGATAAAAATGAGAGATGTTTGATGATCTTATAACAATAGGGTCTTTAAACTTTGTTGTTAAGTTTTCATTAAGACAAAACAAGTCTTCAAATTGTAGTCACACATAATCTTAAGATGATACTTATAAAATTATTTATCTATTAACCAAGTGGATGTGTATTGTGTTATACTTTTCTTGTACACTTTGAGTAAACACATTAGCATTCAACGATTTATTCATCTAATCGCTTTATTATTCATCAAAATTTCAAGAATGGAATGTCTCATCCTTTATAATCTTTCTATCTTTTTAATAATGATAAACAACATATGATTGATGACTAGAGTCTCTTCTTAATACTAATACTTATCTTAATTGTCTTTGGCAAAACTTAGGGCATAATATTAATTTAACATATACACGATCTTTTATTTTTTTTCTTTTTAGATATGTTATGTTATTTGTCATCATAGATAATTTAATTTATGCAATAATCTTTAAATTTATGTATATAAAATAACTATCATAACATAGCAATTCAAAATATAATATTAGAACATATACCTAAACATATTATATTAACAATTCAAACTATAATAATTAATAACAAATACCTTATATTATTCATAAAAAAAACAATTTATGGTTTACCATTATAATATGTAATAATGTATTGTTTCTATTTCTCTTCCTTGTTTGACATCATCTAAAAGGCATTATACATCATCGCTTAGAGAAGAAAATAATGTCTAAAACTAATCCTAGCTTATTGAAGTAAATGAAAGTTATCTCTAAGCTTGATTAGTCAAGTTTAAGTGTCTTTAGCAGCATGCTAAAGTCTTGTAAGTTAAGCATATAAATGTAGATTAAAAAGTCAACCTTAAGCATTGTCTTATTCTTATTGTTCCTTAACCACATAATTAGGAACTGCATGATATTCATTAGATGGGAAGATAGGGAAAGAATAAAAAAAGAAATGAAGGTAACATTAGATGTCCAACTAATTGAGACATAAATGATAAAAAAAAATGAACGAAAAGGGTGAGACAAAATAAAACAATTACGGATGCATATGAAGGAAATATTTTTTTTTATAGGTTGGTTTGAGAAGAATATTTAAAATATCATATGATAAAAATATAACAATTGAAAAACAAGTTTTTTTAGAAAAAATAATTTCAGAAATTGTTAAATAAATGAAATTTTGGAAAGTAATAAAATAAAGAGGGGATAGAGTAATAGGAAACATGAACTCTTTTGGTAGGAATCTCCAACTTCTTGTTGATTTCACCATTGATTCAAACTATTACTCTAATATCCTTACTTGAAGATCCATCATAATTAGTTGAGTATCATTTTTCATGACATCAATTTTAAATAGTAGAGACTTCAAGTATTTTTAATTAAGATAACATAAGTGGCTCAAGAAACAAACAAGTTCCTTTCTCGATCTTTAGAAACAAAGATATCACCCCTCATCCCAATTTCCTTTGTATTTCTTTTTGGGTAAAATATTTTTCGTCCTTCTAAAATTTGTGAAATTTGAATTTGGTACCTCCAAAATATTTTGTTCCATTTTGGTCCCTTTAAAATTAAAATGTATTACTATTTATCCAATATGTTAATTTTGTTAGTAAATTCATTATGTTTGTCAAGTATTTTAACATGCATCATTACCATTTTTTTAAATTGTTGTACAAAACTACAAATGATTTAGACAAAATTTGTGTTCAACACGGTTAGTCACATAAGCAAACCCATTAATAAAGTTAGCATACTAGATCAACAATAACACATTAATTTTGGAAAGATCAAAATGAGATGAATTTTTTTTTTTAAATAACCAAACCTATATTTCATATATTTTGTAAGGACCAAAAACATACTTTACCTTTTTATTACTAAATACTCTCCAAAATTTTGTTCTTTCCCTTGCTCCATGTCTTTTGATCAATCTCTTTGTATGTTGTTTCCTCCTTTACCTTTGTATCCTCTGTCTTTTGAAGCCTTTCTCTCTTATATCACCTTTCTTTTTCTTTAACCTTATGAATTGTAATAGGTTTTGAGATTGTAAAGTTTAGACCCTTTTTCTTTAGTTAGTTGCAATTCCCTCTATTTCCTTCCAATTTTTGGTGTCTTATGAGATCTTGGACATGGTGAGTTAGGATGCTTAATGGTGTCTGGCATTAACACTCCTTAGAGATATATAATAGTTAAAGATTAATGTTGTGTTTGATGTATTGATGAGTAAACAAGTGAGGAAGGCTAGGATTTCTCTTATTTCAAAATAAAATATGAATGATGAGTTATCGAGTTAGATTAAAGTAATGGGTTATCGATTAAGTGTTTTCTATTTACACCCTCGATTTTGTTAAGCACACCCTTCTTTCTCTTAATTTTTTTTATTATCAATTATACTTTTTTAACATCATTTTTATACCATAGGTTTATCATTCGATAAAATCCATACACCTCTTTCTTTCACTGAACATCCCATCATTTGAAATATTCATCTCTTCAAACATCTTACTAACACTATATTTCATGTTCACATATAAATAAATATAAAATTAATAAATAAATAATATTGTGTCGAGATAAAATAAAATAAAATAGTCATTAACATAATTCTAAAAATGTCTTTTTAGAATTGATATATTTTATTTCAAAAGTTATTTTTGATAGTTAAAAACAAAAATTGAATTCAAATTATCTACATGCACCTCAATGAGTCACATTAATCATTGACATTTACACTCATTTGAACATTAGAGACTTGGAGTTGAAAAATTAAAAATGTATATTCAAAATTGTTGATGGACATAAAAATGTGAGGAGTCATCGTCAAAAGTTTTGTCTTATAATTATGATATATTTTCTTATTCTATTAGTTTCTCTTATTTTTATTGTGTAAAAAAATAAAATTTCATTTATACTATATAATAGATGAAGTTAATGATTAAAATACCTTAAAGTGAAGTGTTATATGGAGGAAAACACATAATATTATGTATAATTTTGATGAAAAATCTAATATTATATAATGAATATGAAGATAAAGTTCAAAATTAGAATTTAAAGAACAATAATAATACAATAAAAATAATATTTTAAAGAATAACAAACATAAGAAATATAAAAATAGGATTGAAAATGATATATTTAGTAATAAAAATATAAGAAAAAGAAAAAAGGTGTAGTTAACAAACATTAAGGTATAAATAACAAGTGTTAGAAATTTGAATTGGATAATGGACAATAGACTACTTAGGTCAAGCTAGTTCTTTTGTTTTATTTTATTTCTTTAAAAAATAGTTAATTATCTTCTATTGTTAGTATAATTTTTTTATTATCAATTAAATTAAAATTATCTTTGAGACTTATAAAAGTTAATATAATATGTGATTGAAAGATAATGTAAAAAAAATTATATTATCTTTTTATTTTATTTAAATTTTTTTTTTTTATCTTTTTATGACTTTTGTCTTTTATAAAAAAATAAAACAAACATGAAGTAAAATAAAAAAATAGTAAATAACTAAAATAAGTGTAAGTTAAAATAATAATACTAATAATAATAATAATAAAAGAGATAAAAAAAAGTTTGGGTGCGTAATATTGGTTGTTAACACTTGCAGAGTAGGGTATAACCAATCCATCTAGGATGCCCAAATTCTTTGGTTATTTTCTATATCTACAACAACTTGATCCAAATACTTAGTGAGAAAGATATCTTGGAAAATCATTTCCATGATAAACAGAAAATGCTTCAGACGCAAGATAACAACTTTTGTACGCAATAATAGTGTTAAGTTACTGGTTTGTATATTGTTGTTGTATGTTCTGCAACTAGTGAGAATTGTGTTATTTGTCCCTATAGAATGGAAGAAATATGAAGTGGTCCTAACATTTGACCTAACACGAGAAAGCCATGTGCTTCATCTACCTCCTCCGGGTACAAAAACAAAAAAACCAAACTCGTGACTTTTAGGGTATTCTTTTGCGCAATTGAAAACAATCATTCCTAAAAAAATAAGAAATAAAACGTGATTGTTGAATGATTAGACAAGACCTTACTTGGATGAAGTTGATGTCCATCAAACATTTGGTGTGTAAGTATGAGGGCATATTTGGAGCCAATATACCATACAAGAACCTATTATATGCTCATTAATTAGTTAAGCACTTCAGGTCCATGGAACAAAAGCATAGCACAGTGTAAGATGACAAACTAATTAAATTGATCTTTTCTATTTATTCAGAAACATATATACCTTGTGCCTTTATTTAATTGATTTTTAACAGGAATTGATAAGAGGGGAGATAGATATACATTACTAGCATCTGATCACAATAGTCACGAGAAGACAAAATGATAAAGAAAATTCCCATGCAAGTTCGCATGCTGCATACATAACCCAATTGAAGCGATGAAAATCCCAGTTCAGGCAATCCATGATCAATTCTTACAAAATTAAGTTCCTTGGGAGTTTTTCTCTAGTAATATATTTCTTAGGAATACTTACATGCATTAGCTTTTCCTTTCGAAATATTTACAATGCCAGTATAGGCTGGTTATTTTTTTTATGCTTTGCTAAAATTAGAACTTGTTGGCTTATCCTTTACTGAAAGGGCAAAAGATACAGTTTTTTCATAAGTAGTAATTTTCAATAATATCCCTTTCCTACAGGTCAAGTAGAATCAATATTATTTTGGCTAGGGGATGGAAATCGTAACAGGGGAATTACTTAAAACAAAGTTAGTTAGATAGGAGATTATTTACAAATCTTACATGAATTACAACCTCATGACATGCAAGAGACACAAATCTATGACATGACTCTTTGGGTTGAGCATTTCTATCGTTGTCGAGGTATATATGAATATATGTGGCTAACCATCTAATAGACTAGGCTTGATCAGTTTTTAAGTACATTTAATATTCTTAACCAAAGTGCAATATGCTCATATTTGTTAGCAGTGTTTATCAAAATCAAACTCTTCGATTTACAATTTATTTAACAAATAAACTAAACTATGTCAAGTTTTTCAACCCGATTCCATACCACGATCCATTACTCTTTCAATTTATCATTATATTATATTAACATGAGACAAGTCATAAATTGCGTTGCATAAATGTGATCAATTCATACATTAAAATGTTGCCATTCTTTTGGAACATTAACAGTAACAAGGACTTGTAGCGTTAACGATGTCCAAGTTGTTGGGTGTAGATAGGACATAATTAGAGATAAACATTAAAAGTTGCAAGCAACTTGCCAAAGATAGAGACACCTTTTGTGTTATAATAATAATAATTTATGTAAGTCTTAATGATCAATTATGTGATAGGAGAAGAAAGATAGAGAGAAGTCATAAACATGGATGAGATTATTAAAAAGTGTCCAAAATTTAATTGTTCTTTGTGGAATGATATATATGAAGTAAAACTCTTAACTTTGATTGAACTCTAGTTATGGTAAAGGAAGTATATTACAAATAGGTCGAGGTCTTACGAAGATGTATTATTGATGATTTTGTTCTCCAACTTGATTGAAACATCACGAACGAAAATAATAACAATAGAAAATCTTATTTGAGCCTTGTAAGATTATTATGGTTACCAAACTCCCATACCGAGTATTTAATATAATTATATTTTCAAAGTATGTAAGTTAAGATTATAAATTAAACTAGAAAAATCTCATGCTAATAAATTCATATGCTCGAAGGTAAATGTTTTCTATTTTATTAATAACACTTGAAATTTTTTTTGTTAACAACTTTAATACTTTCTTGTTGAATAAAAAAAGTAAAAAATTTATCTATAATTTTTTTTACAAATTTTTTCGCATGAACATCAAATATTTTTTTTATACAAAAGAACATTTTTATGAGAATACACAAACAAAATTATGAATTTTCATCAAAATTAAGGAATTAATATTATTTTTTTCCAAAATTAGATCAAACTTTGCAAAAGTTTTTGCACAAAAATTTACAAGAAAATCACAAAATTGATAAAAAGAAAAATCAGCATAAAGAATCCACAAGAAAAAATAGCAGGTTCAAGACATTGTAGAAGTTTTCCTATACCACAATGAAAATATAAAAGTCATTAAAAATGGATTTGAAAATGAAAAAAATATTATAAAAACAATTAATTAATGAAATAGGTAATGTGTAAACACTGTTATTAGTTAAACCAGTCATAAGAGCTGATGTTATAAAAAAATTAAACTATAATATTAACATAATTTTTTTTATAAAAATAATATTAATAAAGAAAATAACTAAAGATTATATTCTTTATGCTTTTCTTTGCAAATTAAAATTCTCATTACTTTTTTAATAACTTCAAATCATTATAATTGAGGAATAAATAATTTTAAAGAATATAAAAAATCTTATTAGGATTGAATAAAAAATATTTTTTTAATAATTATATTATATATAATTTTTTTAAAAAATTAGGTAAGATGAGTAAGTTCAAAAGATGTTTTAACACTTAAACCAATGGCTATTTTATTGGAATTATTGTATGTAATAAAATGTTTACATCTTATAATAACATTAGTTGTATTATAAGAATTTGAGATGAAAGATGTTCTTTGTCACGAGATCATGGGTTTCGTGTAGTGGCATAGTAATTAATTTTATTCTATAAATTGTTGTATAATTCATTATTCAAGAATGTATTTTAGTAGTCTTGTAGTTAAGTGAGGTGCTTGCCTCAATCAACACATAGTGACCTATGTTGATCCAACATATTAGGTTGAGATGACCATACATAAATTAAACTTTAAAGTCTAATCTAAAATGTGTAAGAGTGAAGTTTACTTTGTCCATGGCCATAAATTATACAAGAAGAATTATTTGCAAGACAACTACAAAATTCCCTTCATTGCAACTAGCCTTCATTGTTCAAGGTTAATTGGTTTAAAACAAAAATAACCTAGTGGAGGAATTGCCACAATGACATGAAGGATTGGTGGTTCAATCTTGAGTAATGATGTTACGAACAAAGAATGAAGACTATTAAGAAGGTAAATTATAGAAAATAGAAATGACTAAATGTTATTTTTATGTACATATATGTGTAGTTTCTCTTGCCTTTTAATTATATTTCATATAAGACTAGCTAAACTGGTTTTTTTTTATATATATGTTAACTTTTTTATACCTTACATTACTTTCTCCTTTGCTTATATTGTTTTATTTACTAACTAGTCACAAGATTTAGAGGTAACCTATATGTAATAATAAAATTAATACCTTATAAACTATTTTTTGTTAGTGGAGAAAATTTGGTTGATTTCATTTACCCTCCCTAAACCCCTTCTAGGAAATTTAGCCTTATGTTCTGACCCTTAGTCACAAGATTTGTCCCATGTTTGATCCTTTTGACAAGAACTGCGACATTTCTTCCAATGACCTTTATCATAATCTTCAATCCAAACTTCAATAATAAGTAATGGTGGAGAAAAGAGATGGATTTTCCACCTATTCTTAAGAATAGGATAAAAATTGGTAGAAATCTGTCACAAACAATCTAGCTTTGATAAGGAAAAGTGACTTCTTCCCTAGAATTCTATAGAGAAAATTTAGCTTTCACAATTGAAAAAAAAATCTCTATTATCATTCAAATGAAAGTTGTTGACTCATAGTTGACTTGTTGTCTTATATAGGCAACCAAACATCTCTAACTTGAACTATAACCCAAAGAAGTTGGCAGAGTCAAGAGAAACAAGGAAGGCCCAACCAAGTCCAACAAGGCAACATACATGCAAGCCCTACAAGCTAATTGTCCAAACACAAGCCCAAAAACCAAAATACATTCACAAAAGTAATCCTAACTGCCATGAACCCAAAATACAAGGCCTAAACATGATTCATAAACTCACAATGTCCACAAACAATGAGACCAATCTTTTCTTTAAGTCTCTTATTCATGGATCTTGTTAGAGGACCTTGCAAGTTTCAATCTCCATCTTGAGAAGTTAGGCATATATCAAGCACAATCTTAAAAACCACAGTTAATACTAGTTAGGGATAATGATCGTGTCCTAACTCACAAAATAAAATACAACAAGGAAAAAAATTGGAATGCAGTTCCCTTGAATTAAGCTCATCAATATCATTTTTTATTTTTTGGGTGACCTATTTTTAGTTGTGCTGAAAGATTGCAAGGTGAATGCTTGTACCAAAGCATAATTCCATCATACACATAAGACATGAATTCTTTTTGGGACAAATCATTCAACAAGGAAAGACTATCTATAAAAAAAGGAAGAATAAAATCGATTAAGAAACTTAGTTTCTTTCAAAATTTTCATGTTATTTGCAAAAAATGACATAAATAAAAGCAAGGACAAAGAAAGAATATGAAACAAGTTTAATCATAATTAATGTTGAAAAGAATAAAAAATCATTACCCCCTCTCATCTTGAATATTAACAACAAAAGTCTATTATTTCTTAATTTTAAGTATAACTAAATTTTAACTAATTTTGTCTTATTTAATAAGATTATCTTCAAAATACCTTTCATTTAATAGAAGTTTTATTTTCAAAGACTTTTGTTTATGCTCGATGTTAAGTTCTAATGAAGGATAATTTAGGAAAAATAATTTTTAATTAGAATTGATACGATTTACTAAAGTTAACTAATTTTCTTAATGAGTGTGACATTAATTTTTTCTCTATTTTGTAGAATTTTTAAAAATAATTAAAGCATACATATAGGAATAACGACTTTTCAAAAACTTTTGAAAAGTAAACAATTCACATTTTTAAAACCATATAAGCATCTAGGTTACATCATAAACATTGTAAGATAATAAACAATTGACACTCCAAAGGTCATACAACTCTAACTAGGATAAATACATAATCATTCGAAAAAGAAACTCTATAAACATAAAGTTCTGCCTTGGTGTCCCAACTATCAAAGCACAAGTCTTAAAAGACTTAAATATTTTTTAGTTCCTCAAATTTGAGGCACTTTTGGTTTTGACTCCAATTAAAAATATGTTCCTTTTAGTTATTCAAATTCGCAAAAAGTTATTTTAATCCTTCAACTTCACTTTGAGAGGACTAAAAAAAGACTAAAAATGTACTCTTTTTAGTCATATAAATTCACTTCAAGGGGACTAAAAACAGAATTTCATGAATTTGAAAGACTAAAAAGAATATATTTTTAAACCAAAATTATTCTAAATTTGAAGGATTAAAAACATACTTTAGTCACCTCATAAATAAGAATATAAATTAACACATATAAGGCTAAGCCTTTGCTTTGGCATCATGCTCAACACCATGATAATTCTCACCTACAAATGACAATTAGTCCAAACACACACAACAAGAATACAACAAAGAAAAGTGAGAATCATTCTCTCATCATATATACAAGACATAATATAATCAATAAATAAGATATACACAACATACACTTTCGTATGGAACCCTACACATGACTTATAAAATCATCCACAAGTCATTTAATGCATATGAAATGCAATAACCTCTTGACTCTACTTCATATGTCAAGTGGCGTCAATTCTAACTCATGAAATAGTCCAAGAGCACATGTCCATAAGAAGTGACATATATGATGCCTTTAGTATAGACATACTATACTATCTAGAATGATATCTACCTCATGACTCATTAGGATTGTCCAACTTTGGATGTAGGTTTCGATTCATGGAATCAACATGAGTAAGTGAAACTTGCAAGTAGATTTCTTTGGTCTTATATTTTTGCATATAGAAGAATGTCTTTTGAACTATCTAATGCATGAACCACTTATTAAAGGTGTATGCTTTTTGCTATTGATATGATAGAAAAATAAATTACAATTTTCATGAATGATTTCTCATGTTTTGGCATTTTTTTTTATTTATGCTTAACTAATCTTGTTATGTTATGCTTTAGAAATACATTAAGACTATTGATACTTAGATGGGAGAATTGTTATTTCATGATAAAGGAAGACATTGTTTTGGTCAATTATTTCCTGTAAAAGGAAATAAAGTGGATAAGGCCAAGATTGAAAATATATATTGATAAATTATCACATGTTAGTTTAATGTCAAAGAAGTGAAGAATTTTCTTAGTCATGCAAGTTTTAATAGAAGATTTATATAAAAAAAATTCCAAAATTGTTAAGACTCTTTACAATTTGCCGGTTAAAGACATTCCTTTAAATTGTTTAGAAGAATGTTTAAAAGCTTGAGTTGTTGAAAGAGAAATTGACCTCTCCCTTCATAATAGTAGTTCCTAATTGGAAGTTATCGTTTGAGCTTATGTATAATGCATATGATTATATCGTTTATGGTGTATTACGATAGACATGGAAAATTTATTCTATTTACTATGCTACTAAGGTCTTCAAAGAAAACCAAGTGAATTATGGAATAGTTACTGGTCATAGTATTTGCTATAGAAAAAAATCTTCTCTTCTTTAATAGGATTCCATATTACTATGTATCTTGATCAGGCAACAATATTTGTTAACTAAGGGAGAGTCTAAACCCAGATTAATAAGATGGGTTTGTTTATTAAAGGAGTTTGATTTGGTGATAAAAGATAAGAAAAGTCGTGAAAATAAAGTTATTGACCACCTATATCAAGTTTGAGAATAAAGAAATTACAAGCCGGAAAAAGAGATTGTAGTTGAATTCCTGATGGAAAATTATTAATGATGAAATTTAGGCCATAATTTGTTTAAGAATTTAAAATAATAGAAAAAAGGTTAAAAAAAATTGATTACAGCAAAATATGCACGATTTTATCAGAATTTTAATGAAATTGAATTTTTTTAATCATAAATCAATTTTCAGTTAATATCTTGAGTAGAATTCTAGTCAAGTTCGAGTAGGGTACCTTTTATTTTTTTAAGTAGGTTAAAATAATATTAATATAATAATTTCTACTTATGAAGTGTACAAGCAAACAACTAAGCTAATAGCTAAGCCACGTGAATATGTAGCCTCCAGGATTCCTAAATACAGAACAACATCACCGTCTTAAAAGAGCAATTTAGGCCTTTGTTGGCAGAATGGATTGGAAGTCAATAGAGTGAACCCGTAGGCCCAGACTCGATATCTTATTTCATTTTTCCAAAATAAAAAAAAAATCTTTATTTTTAAAATGAGATAATTATTTTAATTTACTGCTTTTAAAAACACACTTTATGTTAATTTAAATTTTTATTTTTTAAAAACTTTTGAATTATTCACTAGTTTAAATTTTCATTTTATATTTTTTTAAAATTTAATTGCACATGTTCTGAAAATAATTACTTTAAATTTTTAAAAATTCTTTCAAATCTCAGTTGTTCTTTAAGTGAAATAATGTGTTCTATTCTTTAAAACAGACACTACGATTCTTATTTCTTTTTAATTTTAGATTCAAATTATTTAAAGTTAATTTTACACATCTTTTAAACAATAATATTTT
>JAMLFT010002311.1:0-26138 GCA_026544285.1 Pachyrhizus erosus | reverse complement strand
TATTCCTTCCACCCTTTCATTTGCTGGCTGGACAATTAATTGTTGGCAGGACAATTAATTGTTGGCTGGACCCCACAATCTGTTTGGTGAAAAACAACAAATGAACTTTTTGCAGTTGGTGTGCAGCTCTGGCCCATTAGAAAATTATAGCATACCTGTATAAGAATGTCTGCTTTACAATCTACCTCAAGTTACTGGTCAACAAAACTCTACAGTACAAAATTAGACTATACTTAGTTCAGTATTCCGATTTCAGATAACTGTGAGCGCGAAAACAGCGAGGACAATTAAATGTTTGCTGTTGTAGAGCTGAACCTGTGTCAAATATAATACAACACGCCTGAATTAGTCACTAAAATCACTTGATCAGCCTCCAAACAGTCAACTGAATAGATATGGCTTGTACTTGCATATTTCTCATTCTTTAAATCTCTTTCTGCAATTACAACAGAATTAATGGATGTAGTTGACAAAAATTCATCAATTGACTTTAACAGAGAAAACTCAAAGAACTAGAAGAGAAGTGGTGATCAAACTTACTGCGCTGCATAATATTATGAGCTTGCAAGGTTACAAACATAAGGAGTTTCGAAATGACACCAAATTAGTTTGGGACATTGCGTAGCATTCGTACAACATTTCAATTATGTTTAGTTCCTGTAATCAGTTTGAGTAACATACAACTAAATTTGAAGTACATTGGAACGCTTACTAATACGAGAACATAATGTTCAATTTATATAGACTTAGGGTGAAAGTAGCACATATGTATGGTCATGCTCTGTGGTTAAAAAGGTACAATTAAATGGCAAACAAATAACAGATACATTTAAAAAAGTGAGGGACAAGTAGAAAGTGGAATTTGATATCTGCAATGTTCATGTACTTGTACGTCTTTGGCTACCCTGACTTGTTGTCTCACCCTGACATAGAATCACTTGATATTTCTTATTATAGCTTTTATATAGAATTTGGTAATTGAAGAAGAAGCTCATGTTGTTCATTCTTCTGCTTTGATTTTGATTACCGACATGAAGGTCGACTCAGTAACCAAATTGACAATTGCAGATAGTTTATATGGCAGGAAAATAAATCCATTTGAGTAAGAAACATGCAACGATTCCTAGAAACATTCTTCGCTAACATTATAGAAAGTCCTTGGAGGATGATTTACGAAAGTAAAATTTCTGTCTTCACCAAATAAAGCATTACTGTAGTCTATTACATTATTATTACTTTACAAAGAATTCTACTTCTATGTTGACCGTTATTGATATTGCTGCATGGATTGGTAGTTTATGTGGGGTAATAGCAAATTTCATTCCCAATCATTTATGGATTCTACTTAGTTTGAATTGGAGAAAGAGAGGAATGAAAGTGGAAAAAAATAGAATCTTTAATGATGATTATGACGCGGATACCTTTTTCACTGCACCCACCGTTGTGAGGATTGATGGATAGGAAGAAGGGTCAAATTGCTCTCATTGAACATAAAACAAGCTAAAAAGTAATAACATCCGAAGAAAGACTACACGCAACTGTAGAAATTGCTAAAACGATAGAATAGAAAAACTATAATTAATAATTTTTAAAGTTATTAATTGTCATTTATGACAAAATCGATTAAGAGTTGTTAAAGAAAGACTTAAATAATATTTTTTTAGTTTTTATAAATATTTAAATTATTGAAATAAAAAAAATTAAAAAATTAAAACAAAAAATATATTATTTTATAAGAATCAAAATATCATTCAAATCTCAAAAAAATTAGAAAGACACTAAATAAAAGAATAAGAAGGTATAAATTTTGCTCATGTAGTTACAGGATATAAATTAAAAAAACTCAGGTAACATATAAAGGTCTCACTCATGTCTCATCTACTATATATTATAGTACATAATAGATACCAAACATATAATGGAAAATCGGAAACGCTGAATCAATCTTTACCAACCAAATATGTTTCATTTAAAAAGGTAAATATTACGGATGCAAATGAAATGAACTCTACTCGACTATTTGAGCTGTGAAATGCTTATCAAGTTGGTTTATTCTAATAATTAAATTATAATTTTAACTTGAAAAATTATTGTGTCTTCTATTTTTAAATACTCTTTATTTTCTTATATTTATTTTCTTAATTTTATCACATCTAAAATGAAGAGATCTATTAAATATAATATTAATGAACTTAAAAAATCAATAATATATTTGCTAATAAAAAATAAAATAAATAAGATAATCAAGCCAAGTTTAAACAATTGTTTATTTAACAAGACAAGTCCAAATTTTATATTAACGAACCAAACTTGAATATCATATCTTTATGGAAGCCAGACTTGAACTTAGGGGTTCGATTTTTTATTCGACTTTTTTAAACATCTAGCAAATAGCATGGCAGTCATATTCTGTGATGTCAATTCAGTAACTCGCAACATCTGAAATCAATTCAGTAGCTTATTGACTCATAAGAGGTGAGGATTTGCTGTGTTACAACTTCTCAGTGATGTTTATCGGTTCCAATTGATTTTTCAAGTCATCAGTCAACTATGAAACAATAAGCCATTCTCTGTAATAATGGCAGTCAACGAGTCTAAAGAATGGTGTAGGAACAGTCGCAAAATTAATTGATCATGGCAGTATTATGAAACAAATCCTTTGTTGTGCTTGTTAGTCTTTGATGCTTGACTTAACTCCCGAAGGCTTAGGATCACCAGAAACGAAACCGCTGAGGCAGAACATCAGACATCAAAAAGCCACTATGGAGAGTTTGTATAGATGAGGCGACACCTGGAATAAGAGTGCTTGTTTGTGCTATGCAACTCGTGAGAGGAGTCCAGTTTAGAAGTGATCTCCAGGAGAAGCAAAGTCATTTGGAATCAATTGATCTGAAATGCTAGGACATACATAAATATTTTACAATTTGCAGTTTTGGGGAAAAAATTAAAATAAGAAAAGAAAAACATTAAAAAGATTGAGATATCCCGTTAGCAAATAGAAGCATCTTTACTGATGACAGTACAATGACAAGATGTTGATTGGGACTCTAATGCCCAGAAAAGTTTCATCTTGGGCACTGCAATTTTATTGCCTACAACTCGTAACCAACTAGGAAATTGGTTGCTATATACAAGGCAGTGTAAAATTTACAAACTTCCGGAAAATGTGTGGAAATCTTCAATTAAATACAGAAAGAATATTCAACAAAAAGATGTATTTGCTTTACTATTACTAAATACTTAACTACAGATGTTAGTATGTTAGAGAGAATTCCCGTGGAAACTTCGATAAAGCAAAAATCTAAGGAAAGATTGGTCTATTAAAAGGATGTAATTTTAGAAAAGATATTAATTTAATCATACCAATGTTTTCAGAAGACAACGTCCTAAACCTTCACCAGATGAATTTCAGCCAATGAGGAATTCAGGTCTTCTCGAGACTGCGATCTTCTACTCTGCAGACGCATCTGACTTCTGTGAGGGGACCAGAAGGCACCCATGTTGCCACTGTCAAACTGCATCTGCCCTAAACTGTTTGAGGAATAACTCTGTGAGACATAACTAGCTGACGGGTACAATGAAGACTCCATAAGCTCGATGCCACCACTGTTGTTGTCAAGACCACGCCCAAGACCAAACGGGCTTTGTTGTGAACCGGCAATTTTTGGGCTGAGTGGCATCTTCAATCTTCCATCCCCTGCAGTATCATGGGTAAAAATTGGACTCTAAAGTCAGTTCTAAAAATTTTTTCACCTAAATCATATACAGAATTCACAAGCCATTTTGAAGAGCAACTTGGTTATGATTTACAAAATATGCACGCACAAATCATCCACATAATAATGAAGAGTTGATTAGATACACATTTGTGACAACTGCAACTTTGACAATTGATGAGAACATCACAAAAACAAGTCACAGTGGTATCCAAGACATACAAATAGATGTTCGTCATTACACCACATTTAATAGTAAAAACTAAAAGGACAACAAAAGATACCAATTTCTAAGCGTCTTAGAGAAACTTTAAACAAAACAGTTCATCTGTTAAGTTTTTGGATTCGTAGTAATCATCATTTGTCTAAATAGATAGCTTACCAGAGTTCATTGGACACCATCGCTGGAACCGAAAAGGAGATGGTATGTTAAGAACAGAAGCACCAGAAACACTGTTATGCCTGGAAGTAGGAAGATATTGCCTCCGGAAGAACCTTGGCATCCAATTGCCAATACATGATAGAGCACAAAGAAGGAGAATAAAAGAAAGTAACAAAATGGGCACAAGAACAAGAGGATTTATCTTCATCTGGAAAAACTCCAAGTCACGAAGCCCAAATCTAGTGGAAAACACCTTTCCAGCTTCCAACAAGGCAACCCCAAGTGTCCAAGTGATATTTCCAGAGCCAACAGTTATTTGATTGTCATTAATGTGCAAACCTTCCCTTAGCAGAGAGGCAATGTAGGGTGCCCTAAAGCAGTACTGATCGATAAAGGGTTGCGGAGCAACACTTCTCTTGGCAACATCCCACCTCTTTCCACAAAAATCCTTACCCTTGGCCAACACATCATCAAGTGTGGCCTCAGAAGTCAAGTTGAAAAACCTATACACCACATAAAATCCAGAAATCACATAGAAGTGTCCATACGGGCGAGGCAAATTGTCACGCAAAGCGCAAGGCTGCGCTCCACAATCAAGCCCAGCACCAAGATCAGACCATTCAGACAAATTCACAGAAACTTTCGCAAGCGCACTGCACTTCTCCCAATTGGGAGCACCAACAAGCACCAATGGAGTTGGGAACCCTCCATCCCCACCTTTGTTATTAGACGAACAATGAGAACACAAGTACTCATCCCTATACCCATCCTGCAAACAAGGATGTTTCAACTCAATATTTCTACTACTACCCACATCTACATTACCCGATCCAAACTCCTTCCTAAATAGAGACACCACAGACTTACCAAACGCCTCGTTGAGTCCATACCCCGGGAGAGAATATGCAGTGAGATGATGGCTCACAGATCCAATCCTAACATACAAACTAGTGTCACTATTCAGCTGCTGATCACTCTCAAACGTGACCTGCAAGGAAGACCCACCCAAGTCAAGAGCACCATAAGTAGCTTTCCTAGGCCTAACCCCCAAAATGCCACTATCATAATTAAGCGCTATCCACCCAAAATAAGCCTCCTCAGGACCAGAAATAATCTTAACCCAATCCCTTCGACACACAAAGGGAGAGTCTTTAAGCACAGACCAAGCATTATCTAGCAGCCATTGAGAATCACTAACCGGAAGCCTTCTCACACCAGCAGTGGCATAAAGGAACAAAACAGTAGACTTATGAGCACGCACTGGTATCTGCTTCTTGGCCCACCTAAGCAACGGTTTCAATGCATTGTTCAACCCAGACACGTTGTATACTAATTTATCAATTCCAGGCTCGGTTTCCATTCGATCATAGGCACGACCACTAGGCTTCTTGTGCAAGCTATCTCGTAATGAGTTAACAGCGATAGGAAGAGTGCTGTGGCGTTTGAAGCGAACGGATGCGTGGTAGACATAAACGCGCGTGCCGGTGCTGCCGCAATCGAGTACAACGTAGTACTTGCCGGAGCCATGGTTCCAATAGGAGTAGAGGAGAAGGAAGAAGAGGTAGGTTAGGAAGAGGAAGGAGGCAAGGTAGAGTAATAGTCTAAGGCATTTGTTGCGTGAGGAGGAGGGTGTTGGGAGCTTGTGAAGAGGTTGCGTGGCGTCGAGGTGGCGGTATGAGGAGAGATCCTGGAGAGATGAAGAGATTCGGAGGTTGTTGGGGAGAGGGAACGGAGAGGGTGGGGATTGTGAATTGGGGAATTTGGTGGTGACAAGTGATGCGATTTTAGCAAAGACCATGGCTTTTTGCGATTGGGGGAATACCCAGATGGATTGAAGAAGTGGGGTTAGGTGCATGGCATTTTGCCACTGAGATTTTAGGGGGAAGGGTTTGCTTTGATGGCCATTTTAGAGAGATGAATGGATCTGATTCTCGCCACGATCGGTTTTGCCTTGCTGACTGACCAAAACAAAAAACTCCAAAGAAATAAACAACAAAACAAAAAGAACGAACGTATTTGCCACTTCTTCATCCACAGGAGGATCATAGCCTATAGGACCAAAACAAAACCAAGTAGTTTTTCACCGGCTAAACTTGAACTTGCACACCGTTTAGAAACAGTAATGCGGGTATACACATAGACATATACATACTCTGTGTTTCATGCCTGAAATAGGAAAATGCAAATGATACATTTCAAAAATTAATTTCATTGATAAATCTATTTTATTAATAATTCATTCATGATAAAAGTGTAAATATTTAAGGCTTTCTGATCGAATATTATTTTAATGATAAATTAATGACATTTTAACAATTATGTATAAGTATCTTATGATGTTTTATATTAATTAAGGAAATTTAAATATTAATTAAAAATATAAAATGAATAATCAAAAAGATGTTGACATATTGTGGAAGCTTAAAAATTAAGTGCTGCAAAATGATAATAAAGTCGTGTGGGTATGTAATAATGAGTGTAGATCCATAAGTTATTTTACTCTAAAACATGAGACTTCAAATTTATTGTATAAAGGTATATTAAAGAAAACACCCTTTTCCCCCCTTTAAATTGACAATTAGAATATAACAATCAAAGCATAATCCGTTAAAAAAAAAAAAAAACATATGTTGAGTATCTAAATTTTAAAGAGAAACAATGGCGGATTGTAAAGGGCAACCATGGCTGGCCCCTAGATCTTGTTATAAGAAGTTAACTTATGAAAAAGTTAAACAGAAACGATTTACATCTATATAAAAAATTTTATAAAATTAAATTAATTTATACATAAATTAAAAATAAACTTGTGAAGAAATTAATATATTTTTTTACAAATTAGTTTATACAAGTTAGTTTTAACTTATAAAAAATTTATTATTATTTATTTTATTTTTCTTGAAGAACACGTTTTAGTTTATAGTAGAAAACTATTTTCTAAGATATAGGAACCACTGAATATTATGTGTAGAAAAAAAAATAAAGCACGTTTAGTGTACTGAAAGAATTTAATTATCTGCCGACAATGCAGAGCTTTGTTAGCTTGCGAATTTAATGTTGCATAAACTTGGTTAGGGATTGCCTAGTATAGAGCAGGATATTATGATTACCCCTACACAACCAGATACTGTACAATAGAGTATGATATAATTCTATAAATAGCAGTAACCTTCTGTTATTCCCAGTATAGTATAGTGGAAATAATCGGTTGTTCAATACAGAAATCAGCAAAACAGTGCCAGAAGAATATCAGAGAAAAAAAACAGAAAAGGAAGAGAATATTCCACTAACGGCATCTACACTTTTTACTCCCCTCATTTTCAGTGATCTATACTCTCTGCTTACTCTCAACCATAATGACACTTTCCTAATTGTGCTACTGCGCCTAATAATTCAGCAATCCTTCACTAGTGAAATCAGCTGCCACGTGTACATCATGTGACTCTCTATCCTTTTGCTGCAATATATTTTTTGTTACAACCTAGGAGTAGGTAACTATGACAGTTAACTTTATTGGAAAATCTGACAAGTCGAAAAATTGACACAGTTGTATACTATAGTAATCAACGAGAGGTGGGTTAAAATGTTATCTATTTTATTTTATTTTGTTGATCACCGTTGTTATCAAGTTTTACGAAATTTACCTTTCTTTAATGTTGACGTTAAATTCAACGAAAATAAAAGGGCTACCACAATTCTAGAAAGAGAAGGAATATAAAACATATAGACACACTTCAAAATTGCTCTCCAAATTCAGATACAAGTATAACACATTGTATTTCAACATTCAGATATAACATGACAACTTTAACAGTTTATCCCGGAATACATTGACATGATCAAATAGTTTCTGACGAGACCAATTTTTACAATTGATTGGCATTTAATAACTCATTTCCTTAATCTGATGATGACTTTGGGGATACGTTGGAGGACACCGAAAAAACGGGACCTCTCTGGTGTGCACTTCTGTCATGAATAAATGGTTCAGAGACCCAAGAGGAATGAGGAGTAACTCCAAGAGTTGCTTGTCTTTCTCTATAAGATGCCCAAGTAACTATATATAAACCGGCAATGATAAAAGATCCCCCTATGATGCTGTCGTCACATGCATGTTAAAAAAGAATAATAAGAAACTTCTAAATTAATTTCAAAATGCCATGCTAAAGAAAGGGGAGGAACTTCATTAAATTCAACTGCATAACTAGTTAAATTGATCCGAAACAAAAAGGGGTGGATTGCAGTTTTTTTCTTTCTTTTAAAAACAATTCTTACTCTTTACAGTTAGAGAGTAGGTTTGTAGTCATTTCAAGTTAGAATAGAATGCATCAACAACTGGAAATAATAGGAGTTTTACCTTCCCAAGTAAATTGGACTTCCAAGGAAAATTTGGGACAGGATGGCAGAAAAGGCAGGTTGAAGCGGATTGTAAAGGGCAACCATCGCTGGCCCTATGATCTTGTTGCACCATGTAATGAGTCCATAGTTAAGGGCAGATGCAATAGTTCCCTGAAGAAATGAGGAAAGTAGTAGTCAAAATCTACATGTTAAAAAACTACCAAAATAATCTATCAGAAGATAAATCTATCAAAATATTGGCAAGAACATGGCATATTTAAATCTTTTCAATCTTCTAAAAAAATACCCTCATTGCTTTACTCTAGGAGTTTTCGTTCCTCCTAAATACAATTTTCAATGACATACTGATGTTCTCCATTAAGAGGGTGATCCCTGGCATAACGGCAAAGTTGCACCTTAGTGACTGGTTGGTGATGAGCTCGAAACTAGAAACAGCCTCTTTGCATATATGCAAGGTTAAGCCTGCGTATAATGACCCTCTCCTATACCTCCGCAAAGAAAAGAGCCTTTGGCTTTGGGGTACTTAGTTTATTGATGTCCTCCTTTACTTCAATACAAGACTGCAAGTCATTTTTGCCCTCCATTTAACAATCTCGACTCACTAGACAGAGCAAATCGCTGAACCATAACAGCAAGATCCATTTTATTCTCAACTATTGCTGCCCATAGGTAAAATAGTTTTGTGGTTTCTGCTGGTAAGGCCACACGACAACTTCAGTTGCTTGGGTAACAAAATGGTAGGCTTTCTATGGTTCATACAACTGAGATATGGGATCACATTCATTTGGTTTCTATTAGTAAACTAGAACATGTCTTTGTAAATGCTTTAGAGATTTGTGGATTTTTTTTTTAAACTGTCAGGGATGACAGTAGCTAAAAATCATTAGCAAAACAGAACTATCGTCAGCACATGCAACACAAACATCTGTTCTCATCTATTCTCTATATATTTGTTATTTGTTTTTCTTCTTTGATTAATAATCATTTGATAACTCAATAACTCGACAATGACTCAAGAACAAAAATTTCAAGTTTAGATTAGACATACAAAATAGCACAAAGTAGGATTGATTATTATGTTTGAGCAATGACTTGATATTTGGGATGCATAATGTCTGAGCCAATATCAACTGTACAAGATCTCTTCAAAAAAGGTTTTTAAGATGAAGGAATATGTGAACTGCTTTAAGTCTTACACAATTAGTAAAAGTAAAAGAAATAAAAATATTGAGGAATACTTATGGAGTTAAATATCCTCATCAATCATCAAATGCAACATAGATTAGTCATAATAACTGTTCACTAAGGTAGCTGATGAGTACAACAGAAACAGATTTAGATTTGAAAATAAAAACAAAAATTTAATAGTATAAATATAGTCCATTGTCTGTGTCAAACTCTTTATAATGCCAACATAGTTTTTCACTTCCTGTGAAACCTTTTTAACAATTTTTAAACAGATGACACCAAATATCATGTGGTTTACAAAAGTAGTTTAAAAAAGCTTTTGCTATTGGATCAAAATCAAATCAGAAGTCAAAACCCAAAATGAAGATAAACTTGTAAACCACATGCAGTGGCAAGCTATAGGAGAAAGTTTCAGCATTTCAAGGCATTCGCACTTGAGAAATAAAAAAAAAATTATATAGTCTTATAATTTTGAAAAACTTTTGTGGGAGATTCACAAGCCAACACTAATCACATGTAAGAAACAATCTTTTGTTCCAATTTTCATAATACTAATAGTGCCCTAAAACTTGGAGAATTTTGATTGACAAAGTAGGACCATTACAACTTCGACTCTCACTTCAACAAGTGATTGTGAGAAGGCTTTCCTTTACCAAACAGACAACAGTCAATAATTGATACCTGATTCTTGAATGACAGAATGCAAACAATAAAAAAGGGGCCAAGTTTAGAAGACAAAACAATAATTCAGTGTAGTAAGCAGACCAAAATCATCAGCAATAACTAAGAAGGGCTCTTGAGACTGAAGATTGGTTAAAAATTCTAGTGACTCACAGCATAAATAACAGCAAGTATTTCTGATGACGTCAAACTCCAGTCAGTTGACTCACTAGTCATGAATAATGACACTGCCACCATCAGTAAAGCTCCAAAGAAGTATGAACATGCTGTGACAGATAGGTTTGCAGGATATTTTTTTAATACTGGTGCCTGAAAACAATTAATGGCAATAAATTAAATATGCTGACAATTTCACATGTTAAAGAACCTAAGATCACAACAGATTATTTGGTAAAGAGAACTTTATGATTAAGCACTACTAATCTGATCAATGAAGAGATACGGAGTGAGTAATCAGTCAATGACCCAATGTTAAGAAGAGTGTGCAAGAAACCCAATTAAAAATGTATATAGGAGAAGGATAAGAAATAAGCCCAAATTAGATGGGCGTAGTCCTGTTAATGCATAATTAGATGGGCCAATTCAGTTAGTGTATCAGAGTTGTTAAAGATAGTAGAAGGATTATAAATAGGGGGCACCAGAAGGAATTAGGGAGTTTTTGTAAGGAGTGTTGTAACAGATTTAGAGAGACGAGGCTCTTGAAGTCCTGGATAGTTGTATATTTTTTTCTCTGCATCTTGATATTGGGAAATAACATACATACTTCCTATTTTCTTTTTCTGCAATTCCTTAGTTTTTTCTACTTTCTTTACCCATTCTTTACAGAGTGATGCTTGGGACAATGTCATTTACAGTGATAACAAGCATGAGGAGCATGGAGAAGTCCTCCTATCTAAGTAAGTTTATTAAGAGTGTATTTGGGTGCTGGGGGATTTGGGGGGGAACAATTATGTTTCCATAATTCTGCAAACACTCAGCCAAAAAAATATTAGGGGACCTTACATCGATAGGCCCCCAAACTGGAAACAGATAGTTACAGGGAAGTGAACCATGTTCATATAAAGAATTAGGGCATACAAGAAGTCTTTTCAAATTGCAATTGAAGCAATCAGCTAATTACAACTATCCAAGGTCTACACTCTTTAATCTAAATCATATGAGACACGAAACGAAGACTAAGTGATGAAAACTGACAGAGCATCACAAGTTCCTTATCATTGGGATTTATGTGGAAAGGAAGATTTCCAATGTGCAAGAACATATAGAGTGTCTAAGCATCCCAGTCCCAGGTGAATGGCACATAGAAGTTGGGACTTAGTAAATGGGTAACAGGCAAAATGTGGAATTGATCACTAATTTTTTCCCTTAGTAATGCTATGATCAACAGTCACTTAATACATGACAAAAAGATGCATACCTGAATGGCTAGAAATGCAGCCATACAAATGCAATTCCCTATCAAGCACAGAACCCCAAGATGGAAATGGTCTAACCCAATATCCTGTAAACTACCAATTAACCATCCAGATGGCTCTGGCTGACCTCTGGCACTTATTTCATTTTGTGTTACATGATCAAGGTCAGCATATCCTATCAAAGCTGGACCACGATACAAAACCATCAATATGGCACCAGAGACACAGATAATAGTTCCTCCAACTTTTGCCAGACCATCGTATCTGAGTAAGTTCACTCTTTCTGTACTGCATGAAAAGGTTTATACAGATATACATTACTGTATGACCTGGCATATCTGAATAAGTTTATTAATGTACACATTTCTGCACTACAAGTGAGAGTGTGCCTTTGTGTTTGAGTTCTAGGATACACACACATACAAGTTGAAATTGATAAATGATACAAGTGAAATGAAACTGACCCCATCATTACAGCCAACAGAAAGGTAAAGACTGGAATGGACGGCTGTATGGCAGCCGCATAAGTTGGATTAGTATAGCTTAAACCAATAAGAAACAAAAGCTGGTTGCCAAATATCCTGATCATGAATCAAGAAGTAAAGTCACCACATGCATCGATAAAACACTATCTTTCATACATAGTGGAAATAGGAAATAGGAAATAAGTAGTATCAAGAGCCTCACCCAGTTAATCCAAGAAAAAAGAATGACATCAGGAGGTTCTTGGTAATGGGTGGTCGAATCCGTCTACAGTAAACATGGTATGATTCAGATATCCATACAATAGAGAAAAATAAAAGGAATAGCATGACAAGACATAAGAGGGAACAAAAAAGTTGCAAGTTAAGACTTTCCAGAGCAGGAATATATGCTGCTATTCCCGCAATCAAAATTAGCAGTCACAAACACACATTAACATTTCTAGAACCAGATTTTAGAATATAATTAAATACCTCAACAAATAAATGCAAAGTGCAAACAAAATGAGAAGATATGTGATATTACTTAAATATTGAGCATTCTCTAAAAGAAAGGTCCAAATAAAAACACTAAAATGGTAAAAAAAAATATAGGGCACAGAAAGAGTAGTGTAACACATAACTCATATACACTATGTCAAGTGCATCTACAAGAACATCAAATCATGTAAACACAGACTCAGAGTGGCCCAGTTCCCCTTATCTGTAGCATGCACACAAAAGCGGTCAGAGTATTGCAAGCATCACCAACCAACAAAGGCAACAACCATCCAAATTGTGGAACAAAAAAAGGTGTTTAAGCATCCAATTCCAACCGATTAAAGTCTCCTAGAACCAAATGGAAACGAATCCACCACAATCACCCTTTTTAAAAGGGGAATCAATAAAAAAAATGCTGAAAGGCTGAAAGCCAAAGACCAAGGCGTGAGGAGGAATCCCTTTCAATTGCATCCAACAAAACAAAAGGGAGCATAATTATATGTATAAAACAGTATAAGCACAATCTGGAATGGTTGATTTGAAAGGAAAAGGGGCCTACTTTTCACGGATATAAGAAAGGGGTGCGAGAATGGAAAGGGCAAGAAGATCGCGGACGACACAGAAGACTAATTGGTTGATGCCAACATTAAGGGCAACTTTGGTGATGACATGGTAACCTCCATTGAATAGCTGAACCAGCGCCATGGCCACATGGGCTTTCCATATGTCACCTCCCAGTCCCACTGCCACCGCCACTGCTGCCATTGGAATGAATCCACTATCGGCAACAACTCTCACACCCTCAAAAACACAGATTGGGGTGTTTGGTTTGCTCCTTAGTTAGTTGAAACAGTAATGCTAACACCAACCTTATGCTTAGTTTGGAAGCCACGCACTGAATAGTTTACATAAAAAAAAAAAAAAAAAAAAAACACTTTTGATGGATAATTAATAGATAGTGTTGATATTTGGAAGGCCAGGTTGTGAGTAAAAGAAAATCTTTCTCAAATTTCCGTCAAGAAAAAAATATCATAATTACATAAAAGGACCCCCCAACATTCATTGTTTAGTTACTTTAGTAGTATATGGGACTTCGGGTACGAGGTATTCAGTTTCAACCAGATTGCGAATAAAATATAAGTGTTGACTAAATTTTATCCGTTCTCATTTTTTCTTCTTCTTAAATAACAGTTTTTTTGAAAAATAATTTTTTTTAATTTTTATCTTGTAAAAAATTGTTTTTATTTTAATTTTTAATTTTAGTTAATATAATTAAATAATAATATCAAATAATTATTTTAAATAAATAAAAATTTAAAAATATAATTTATTAAAAATATATGTAATTATTTCACTAAATTTTGTATAACATAACGTTATTATTTGATAGCATAAATTTTAATTTTAATTTTAAATATTTAAAAATAAAAAATTAAAAGATTAAAATATTTTATTTTAAAAGAATTAAAATATTATTTAAGTTAATGTTATTTTCAGTATTTTTTATTTTTAATCTTTATAAATTTGTATTTTTTTAATTTTAGTGATAATATATATTTTTTATTTTTAATTCTTATAATTTTTGCTTTTTCAATTTTGATATTTAGAAACATAAACTTATTAGAATTAATAATAAATAAATTAAAATTTAAAAACAACTAAAATTAAAAAAAAAACAAAAGTTTACATAGATTAAGAATAAAAAAAACTTACCGAAATTAATATTAAAAAAACTCAAACTTATATGAACAAAAAAAAAATACAGAGATTAAAATCAATTAGTATAAATTTATAAGAATTAAATTTATATTTAAGTTAAAATATAATTAAGACTGAAGGGGGAAAAAAATTTAACCACTATTGTGGTTTCTCATAATGAAATATTTCTATAAATTTTAATCTTTTGTATTAACTAAGGACTAATTATCGATATGATACTTAAAATCGATACATAATAAATATTAATATAAATTAGTTTATATCATCATTTAATTCTTCAAAATTAAATACATAAACAGTAAAAAAGAAAAGTGAAAATTTTAATTTTTATATAAATTTGTAATTTATACTAATTAAGTTAGGGATCTATAATAAGTAATAACAATCTATAATCAAAATTTTAAATATAAATTTAATTAGAAAAATAGGAAATTCTAGAAAAACTAATAATAAACTGATTTAGATAAATTATGTTTATATAGGATGAAATCCTAATTAAAATCTTTCTTTTTCTTAAATGGATATTTAGTATGGTTATTATAATTGTGAGATTTGGAATTTGATGAGAATCTAAATAGAATATTATAATAGAAATTAGTGTGATGAGAATTCTCTTTTAGGTGATTTTTTACTTAATTAGATTTTAATTGATGTGATACTAATTATTTTGCTATTTTGGATATTAGTAGTAAATGAACATATTACAATCTAAAGTCTAATTTTGGATAAAATTAAAATTTAGAATGTATAATATTCTACGTCTAGCCTTGAAAGGGAAAAATAGATTCTTTATTTTTATCCAACCTGAAATTCAGCTTGTGTTTGTGAATAGCTTTACTAAATTACTAAAAATAAAGGCAATCCTAGTAATATCTCCTTTTCTGTTTTCCTTACACCCGTCTTTATTCTATAATTAATTTTTAAAATTATTTTTTACATTTTGAAAATTAAATTTAGAAATATAAAAAAAAAGTTTGAAAAAAAATACAGTGTAAATAGAATCTCCTTTTCATAAATCTAATTCTTATATCAAAGAATTTATTTCAGTTTGTTAAATACAACATGTGAATTGATATAAATTTTTAATATATATATTCAATTATTACAAATAAAAAATACAATTTTTATGAAGGAGGAAATATTTTTATTGGCCTATAATTGGGTTGAATAAAAAAAATAACTTTGAATTAGACTTTAGTTTTAGACCCAAGACATTTAACAAAATATGTATTAAATATAGACCAAAAATTATTAAATATTAACCTTATGTTAACATAGATAATTAGAAAAAAAATTATAAATCATTTAAGGTTAATGATTGGCCCGATGAGTTAAAAAAAATTAAATTAAATAGGTATAGGTCTTGTGGGGAAAAAAAAAGTTATTCTAAGTTGGAACTAATTTTAAACCCAACTTGTATTAGATTTCAAAGGATTTAAACTAAAACTAAACATTAGGACTATTTTATGATAGGGATGTTTAGATCCAATCTAATTCAAATAAAAATCATAAATTGATAAAAAAAAATTGAAAACTGACTAAAATTGTAATTATTTTGAATTTTTTTTTAATCATTTTTGTGTATAATTGATTGATTCAGATAAGTTTTTATTTGGTGTTTTCAAAATCGAACTGACATTTTTTTATTACATGTCTTACCGTGTATTTCACATCTATACTTGTATGTTTTATGTTTTTTTAACTTTCACATTTAAGTGTTTCACTTTCTTATATCTTCGTTCCTTTTCAATCTCTTGAATCAAACATCTGCATATGATACTTTGTTTAGCTATTGATTTTTTTTTTTTGCTTAACAATAAAAGACATTGGAGTATAATATCATCTTAGACGTAATATAACTATGTAAAAATGCACGTCTTAGGTAAAAGTAGAATCAACCAATTCAATACAAATCGCATTTTATTAAATTTAATTTTTCTAAAAAATAATTTAAACCGAACTGAAAATTATATTATTTCAGTCTTTGAAGGGAATGATTTTTTTAGTTTGAAACCGATTCAAAGTAATATGCAAAGAGCCTTATTTTAGCGTAAGGGCACCACAGTTCGTGATTTAATGAGAGAAAAGAGGTCAGTTGCAATATAAAGGAGAATATTTAAAGTTATTTTAGAGAATATTGATATTGTTTAATTTAGTAAATAGGACAATAATATAAGGCCAAATTGTGAGGTATAGCAAAAATCGTCTATCAATTTCCAGCCCATTTTTCAATTTTTGAATGCCAACAATATTGGATAAATTGTGATCATCATTAATACATATACATCCATAAAAAAATAGCATGTTTCAAGTTGTGGTATTGCATTTCTAAAAATCACATATTTAGGAACATTATAATCAGGATTGTTATTCCTGAACCTATTTAAAAATACGTTTGATTAATTTTTAATATTTTAGAATATTTTAAATTTTAAAATAATAAATAAAAAATAAGTTAAAAAAGAAATTTTAGTAAAATTAAAAAATAACTACTTACATTTTCATGAAAATGAAACCTTTCCATTCTTTTAGTATGAAAATAAAAATACTATAAACATGAAAATATAATTTTCTTAAAAATAAAAGATATCAAAAAATATTTGTTGGTAACCTCCTAGTAAATATGAGAATAAATATTTTCACTATTATATTTTTAAGAATATAAAAATATTTTGTAAAGCAAATCCTTAGATTGAGTGGGTGTCATGGGTGCAAGCATAAGCTAAATTAGTGGAGATCTAGGAAACTTTGGGGGATACTATTATTAGTTCTCTTGTGTTGTGACACCAGAAGAACAAAATTGGTGATCTCAACTAGTCACTACTTATCTTATGATTAGTAACATGTGCATTAGTAAATCAATGGCATGCCATATATATGAGAATTATTGGTATTTGTATTCGACTTGCTAATCGTTCCTCTAAAATGATTTGATCACCATTATAGAATTGAATTCAATTTTAAGCATAATACATGTATGACATTGTTTAATTTGATTTGTTGAATTTTTTTTATGCATGTTTAGTTTAATTGTTCTTTTGAAATTAAGTAGAAGTATTTGAAATTAATTAAATAATTTAATAAACTATATCTACCTATCCACGGTATGAACTTGAAAATTTTCTTGTTGTTCATGTTCTTACGTCATTGTATATGGGTATTTTCTGTATTAAAGAAAGTTTATCCTTTCCTACTCTTCTATATATAAAAATAAATATTTATCTTATAAAATATGCATACTAAAATTCTAATTTATGAATAAAAATTAAAATACGAATTTATAATTATATTACTTTTTGCTAGTTTACATATTTTGTATCATATTCATATATTTTATAGGATTAGAACTTACGACACTTGTATCCTTTCCTAGTCATCCCATTTTCTTATCTATCATTATTTTGAGTTGGCCCCAAACGATTTTGTACTCTCGAATAATTAAAAAAATTAAAAAATAATGAGTTAGTAATCCGTTTTACAGAAAAATTAAATCCCGCTGTCAAGTGCAAAGTTCTAATTCCTAAGAAATCAAATTCTTTGGGTATAAAATCATCACACCAACTATAATCATCAAATTTCAGAGGATATATCCAGCTAGCCGGTGGACAAAAAATTGCATTTCAAAATTCAAACATGGTTTTCAAGATATAAATATTATATTTCAAAATTCAGATGGTGGACAAAAAAATTACATTTTAAAATTATATATGATTTGGAAAATATAAATATTGTATTTCAAAATTTAAATATAATATTACATTTTATATTTAGAGTTTATTCTCAATTTTTACTTCACACTTACATGATAAAATGCAAACCTACTAATTAAAATGATGAAAATAACATATTCAAGAATTGTGAGACAAATTGTCACAACGCATTAACATTTTATAATTCATTTTCTTAATTTAATGAGTTAAGTTTTCTTTGTTCAATGATGAATCAATGTTAAAATTTACGATAAGCAAATATAAACCCACCAATTAAAATGATGACAATAACATATTTAAGAATCATGGGATTAATTGCCACACCTCATTGACATTCTATAATTCATTTTCTTAATTCGACAAGTTAAGTTTTTTTTTTCAATGATCAATTGATGTTAGAATTTATGATGATCAAATGTAGACCTACCAATTCAAAATAATGACAATAACATACTCAAGAATCATGGGATCAATTGTCACACCGCATTAGCATTCTATAATTTATTTTCTTAATTTGATGAGTTAGGATTTTTTTTTACAATGATAAACAAATGTTAAAATTACTTCATGATTTTTATTCATGGGTCAAATCCCTTATTCCCTTGCTACGCCAATACTAGTGGCTTTGATGAGTTTAGGTTTAAGGAAATGCTAGAGGACCCCAAAAAAATGTGATCACTCTATTTTGCACTTCTTTCTTGAATAAGTGGCTCGGAGATAGAAGAGTCATGAGGAGTAACTCCAAGAGCTGCTAGTCTTTCTTTATAAGATGCCCAAGTAACTATATATAGACCAACAACAATAAAAGATCCCCCAAGAATGCTATCATCACATGAATACAAAAAAATAAGAATAACAACAAGAAGCTCTAGATACATTAATGTTAAAATGCAATGCTATAGAAATAGGTGAAACTTTGTTAAGTTCAACTAGATAAAACATTTTGTACTAAGTACTAACTAGTAAAATTGTTTAAAAGATGAAGTGGTGGTGGATTAGCTTTACTCTTTACAGGGTAAGTAGGTTTGTAGCTACATGATCAAGTTAGAAAAGAATGCATCAACAAGTTGAAGTTCTAAGAGTCATACCTTCCCAAAAAAATTGGAGTGCCAAGGAAAATTTGGGATAAGAGCGTAGAAAACACAGGTTGAACTGGATAGTAAAGGGCAACCAAAGTTGGTCCCAATATCTTATTGCTCCATATAACAAGTCCATAGTTAAGAGCAGACGTAATAGTTCCCTAAACAAAAAAGAAATTTTTTTGTCAAAATCTACCTATGAATAATTCATCAAAATAACTCATTAGAGGATGACTCAATTAAAAAATGTGTAAGAACCAAAGTTTTCAAAACCATATTAGTAATTGAATAGATCAAAACACAAATTTAAGGTCTAACAGTTCAATTGTGATCAAACAAGTATTAACAAAATAATAATAATAAAATAATTTATAAAATAATATTAAATAAATATAACATCACATAACTTTTTAACACAAAATTTAAATACAACATCATTCTGCAAGTTATTAACATTCAAAATATGTATAAAACTCTAAATCAAATATATCATAATATTTAAATTTAACTTTTAATAAAATATAACAATGTCCATTAACAATATAGCAAATTTACATCTAAACTAAAAATTAAAATGATAAATTAATATAATATAAGATTATAAAAAAATCAAGATATTTAAAATTATAAATTAATATAAATGAGTAGATTATATATTTTAAAAAATTAATAACAATTGATAAAATAATTTTTATTTATTTAAAATTTTTATCAAATATGTATTTTTATTTATTTTTAAAATATTTTATATTATATTTAAAAAAAATTAAAATACCAATTCAAACTAACTTTTTATGTATGTTCTTGATCAATTTTTCACCGATTCTAAAAAAAATTATTTTTTCAAATAACGAAGTCAATTAATTACGAGACCGATTCCGAACCAATTTTCATTACTATACTAAGAAGTCAACATAAAATACTTTAATATTTTTCATGCCTTTAAATAAAAAAGAGCTTGCTGCTTTACTTCAGTAGTTTGCATTTCATTGTTATATTAGCTAAATACAATCTTAAGAGACACATTGACGTCCTATGTGACTTGTGTGTTAAACTACAACTCAATTTTGCCCTCCGTTTAACAGTCTTTCTTAACCGGACAAATTGCTGAACATCACAGCAAAATCCCATCTTATTCTAAGTCTTAACTACTGCCACTGTCAGGTAGAAACAGTATTCTGGCTTTTGCTGATAAGGTCCATGCCAAGTTGAGTTGATTAGGTAAGCTATCTGTTTTTTATTTTTATTTTGTGCGTGCGCATATACGCGTGTACAATGACAGCAATGAAGTTACATATGTGCACACTAGCTTGGTGGTTTCTATGAGTAAACTAGGACACATTTTGTGCGTGTAAATGCTTTACAGAAACTTCTTTAGTGATTTTGTGGCTAATTTTTTACTTTTTCCACACTAATACTCTCCATCAAGAATATGATGGGGGTCTTCACATGTCATTGTTCTGACATTAGACCTAGATCATAAAAATATATGCTTCAAGGTCAAATCTGATGTAAAACACTTAGTATGGTTCGGACACTTGTATGCAAATTTATGATTCTATTTTAATGAAAGTTTTCTTTAGCCTTTAAAAAAAAATCATAAAAATATAAAGAATTTGATCTAAAATTTCTCTCTTTTTCTCTCTTTTAAACTATATGCATGACAGTGACTAAAATTATTAGCAATGCAGTAAGATAGCAGATGCACCACAAACATCTGTTTTCATCTAATCCCAACAAATTGTTCTTTGCTTTTTTCTTTTATTTAATGCCTACATGTTAGTAAATCAACATAGACACAAAAATTGAAATTTTGAAATTTAGATCAGACATACAGAATAGAAAAAGTAATTTCTATAATCATATTAGAATGATGGCATGATATTTGTGATGTGTCATGTCAGAACCATTGTCAAGTCAATTGCACAGGGCAATAAACAATAAACAAAGGGTTTAGAAGACTACACAAATGGTTGCACAAAGTTAAATGGACCAAATGATCAGCAATGACTAATAAGGGTTCGTGAGATTAGAGATTGATTTTAAATTCTAGTGACTCACAGCATATACAACGGCTAGTATTTCTGATTGCGTCAAAATCCAGTCACTTGACTCATCAACCATGAATAATGATGCAATCACCATCAGTACAACTCCAAAGAAGAATGAATATGCTGTGATGGATAGATTTGCAGGATACCTTTTTAATATTGGTGCCTGAAAAAATAATGAATGGCAATAAATTAAACATGGCAACAATCTCGCAAATAAAAGAACCAAAGATCACAAGAAATCAGTTCATAAAAGTTGAGAAGTGAACACAAATAACCTAATCAATGGAAAGATTTGGAACTACCCTATGTTAAGATTGGTGCTTCGGGCAATAAGTCATTTATCCCGATAACAAGTAGAAAAGGATTGGTTTAATCAAAAGAAAACTGTGAAAGCTTTGTGAAGTACCAGCACCAGTGGCATTAGCACTATATCAGCACCAGCATCACGACCATCATCAGTACCAACAATAACACCAATTCTAAGTGGTACTGGTACATAACAGCAATGTCCTTTCATGCTATAATCAAGACTCAAGAGTCATTTAATGGAAATTTATTTTAGAAAATGTCCTTTAATGAGCATAACAAAAATGTAATACCTGAATAGTTAGAAAAGCAGTCATGCAGAAGCAGTTGGCTATCAAGAACATAACCCCAAGCTGAAAATGGTCAAATCCAAGATCCTGTAAACCATTGATTAACCATCCAGAAGGCTCTGGGTGACCTCTGGCACTTACTTTAATTTGTAGAACATGGTCCATTTCTTTATCTCCTACCAAAGCGGGACCACGATACAAAACCATCAACATGGCACCAAAAACACAGATAAGAATTCCTCCAACCTTTCCCAGACCTTCATATCCGAGCAAGTTCACTCTCTCTGTGTTGAATGAATAAGTTTATTATTAAGCAACACATTATTTCATGTCTATTATGACTGTACATTTGTGTCTAGTGAAAAGATGAATTAATGATAAATAAATAAAATTTACATATAAATATACACATACATAAAGCACTCAAATAGAAATGGATAAGATAGAAACTGACCCATTATTACAGTTAACAGAAATGTGAAGACAGGAATGGCTGGCTGTACAGCAGCAGCATAAGTTGGATTGGTATAACTTAAACCAATAAGAAACAAGAGCTGGTTGCCTAATATCCTGATCGTGAATCATAAAGAAAAAAAATATATAATGTGCATCAAAAAAATATTATCTCATTCATATATCATGAAAATAGGAAATAAGTGACTATAGCAAGAAATCTCACCCTGTCAATCCAAGAAAGAAGAATGACATCAGTAGTTTCTTGGTAATTGGTGGTCTAGTCCGTCTACAGGCCAGCATAGTAAAAATGTATAATAAGGATACTAACACATCAGAAACAAAGAGAACAATATCACCACTCGTAAGAGGGCACAAAAAAGTTTCATGTTAAAATTCCACTTCTAAATTTTGAATGTGAAACTCAGTTAAATGTGCAAAGCAGGTCATTATTGTATATGATAAGTCAGGTCTCATGAAACAGCTATAACACCTCTATCACGTGTTTAGATAAAAACAGATGAATTAGAATAATTTAATTTTTTTATATAAATAATTTTCTTTTTTATATAATTAGAAAATTAACATTTTTTTAACTTTTTCCTACCAGCTAACCCACAAAATCATTTGGTTTGTCACTTATTTTTTGTGTTTTTCCTTTTTGTTCCCTTTCTAATTTTTTTTAGCTTTTTTCATAAATCAAACAAATATAACAGTTAAATATATTTTTTAATTTTAAAAAAAAATATTTTTAATCTTTAAATAAAATTTTAAGATTTATTATTCTTATATTTTTATAATTTTATCAGTATTATTTAATAACATAATATATTTACATTAACAGTTGTGTAACTTATCATCTTAATAATTATGAATAATTTTTTTAATAAATTATATTTTAAGTTTTTCATCAATTAATTAATTTAATGTTATCGGTTAGTCTAAAAAGATTAAAATCAAACACAGTATGCTAAAAAAAATTATACATATTTATCAATTCGACTAATTGATAACTTGTTATATCATTTACAAGAATTAAAATTGTTAAAGAAAAAATAAAAAATGTTAAAACTTTGTTTACATGGGAAAAATGATTTTTAAAAGAAACATTTAATTTTGTAAAAGAAAACATATTTAACCTTTTAAAAGTAATTAAAGATTAGAGAAGAGTCTAAGATGCATTGGAATACAAGGGAAGAGGTAATGATTGATGGAAGAAGAAGAAAAGAAGAGCATGCCTTTCGTTAAAAAAAGCGAGTGGAGCAAGAATAATGAAGGCAATGAAATTCCTGTAGAAGCAGAAAACTAGTTGATTGACCCCATCATTAAGTGCAACTTTGGTGATTACAGTATAGCCACCATAGAATATCTGCGCCAGTACCATAGCCACGTGGGCCTTCCATCTATCTCTCATTGCTTCTGAACCTTCTGCCATTACAGCTTATCTGATAGTACAATTAAGGGAACACCAAATCTCATGCTTTACTCTTAACTTTCAAAGCCACACACAAAATAATTGTCAAGAAAGCAAATATTACTGTGCTTTTTTGGCTTTGCTTTTGATCAACTTTTTGGATTATCCTAACATGTGGCCTGGACTCTGCCAAGCACACACACACACACACATATATATATATATATACAAGCGTGTTAGACGAACCTCTTGTCATATTCAGTCTGAATTTATAATAAATAAATGAAATTGTAAAAATGTTCAATAAATTTTAATAAAGAATATGTATACATGAAATAAAGTAGAAAATATTGTATTGACAAAAAAAAATCATGTAGATAATAATGAATATGTCAATATAATAATGAAATTAAAATATGGAATATAATATTTTTAAGTTTTTTAAATGAAATAGAGATAATAAATATAAAAGATATGTTAAAAATGTTAATATTTATTAGACGTAAAACTTTTTTTTTTTCACAGGAATTGGACATAAAACTTAAAAACTAAAAAACATGATTAATTCCATATGTTATAGAAAAAAAAATTAAATAAGTTCAAAAATATTATATTACAATAATATATTTAAAATAAATGTGTAAATATTTTTATTATGACTATAATATTTAAACACATTTAAAATATTACATTAAAGTAACATATTTCAAATTAAAGTGTAAATATTTTTATTAGTATTATAATATTTAAAATATTTTAAATATGACAAAAGATGGTCAAAGTCACACATTAATTTTTGTCAAAGATTAAATGTAGTATAATTTTTAAGACTTTTCAATGATTGAAATTCGTTAACATTGATCAAATACTGTTAGCACAAGATTTGAGCATAAAGATGCAATTGAGTGATCGGTGGAAGATTAGTAAAGTACCAAATAGAAATCTAACTACATTAATTATAATAATGAAAAGAAAATACATTAATTATAATAATAAAACTTTTTAATGACCCATTAAAAAAATGTCTTCAATAAATTTTTATTTTATTTTAAACAATAAAAATATTATTTTTATTTTATTTTTTGCACTTTAAGTTAATATCTAAAAAATAAAACTTTCAGTAAATTAATTAAGTCAAATGTTAATAAACAAGAAAAATGCATTTATATTAAAATTATTATAAAAATTAATTAAAAAATTTAAATTTCACTCTAATAATTTAGATGTTAATATAATTTTAAATAATTTTTTGAGAGATTTTATGAGAAGCAAAAGTTATTTCATATTTAATTACAATTATAAAAAAACACTCAACTTTAAAAAGTAATTATAAATAATTACATTTTTTTTCCAAAATTAGTCAAAACAACGTTTTAGAAAATCAGGAATTTCTAGAATTTTTTTCTAAACCTTAAATACATTACAAATTTTAATGTGATTTTCTTTTGAAAAAAATGATTTTTCAAGAAAAATAAATAAAATCAAACAGGGTCGTAATACGTATTGCAAAAGGACATTAAAAATAGGAAAAACCATTGTTAAAACGTAGACTAGAATATATTATTTTTATCTCCTTATAATATTCAATCTGTAATTTTAAATTCTTAATTCCTAAATCTAAACATTTAATCCCAATTTTTCAAAATCAATAATTTTGATCCGGTCTTAAGTTGATCTTTAATTGACCATTCATGGTTAAACATTGGCTCTAACCTTGAACAAAAAATAAACACACACTAAACCACTCAGCCAATTACTTTATTTTGTATAAAGAACAAACAATATATTATATATATCATTCCCATATGAGTTAATATAGTTTTAATAAATAAAAAATGTATTCTTATTTTATTATAATTAATCAAATTATGTAAGTTAATATGTAAATAATTTATATTTATTATTTTTTAAAATTTTACTAATAACATAAACTTATTTTAATATTTAACTTATTCTTATTCTAATTATAAAAATTTAAAAATTAGTATTTAAATTTTTAGATAATTTATAAGTAAATATTTTATTTTAAATATACACATTTATTTAATATATAAAATATTTTTATTCTAATCGTAAAAATTAATAAAATTACATATGTAAATTATTTTTATTGTAATTATACAAATTAATAAAATTTAAAATGAATTTATTATATAATGTACATATTAATTTAATTATACAAATTTATTTAATATATACATTATTTTTCTTCTAATGATAAAAATTAATAAATGTTAATATGTAAAAAAATGTATTATTAAGTGAATATTTTTATAAAATATTTTAATATTTATTTCATGTAAAATAAATTTTACATGTTAATTTTATATTAAAATAATTGTGTATAATTAAAATAAAAATGTGTAAGTTATTAAAAATAAAAATATGAAAATTTTATAAAATAAAATTAAAA
>JAMLFT010002310.1:0-26149 GCA_026544285.1 Pachyrhizus erosus | reverse complement strand
ATAAATTTCGCTTTATTTTTTTTTTTACAGAAAATTACATAAATTATATTAATGATAATTATTATAATTTTTTATAATCATAAATTAATAGTATTAATAATAAATAGAGTTTTTTTAATCCATATATTAAAGTCAATCTTAACGTTATAATAACGAGTCATTGTGTGGGAGTAATCATATTTTTTTGTTTTTATAAAATTAGATCATAAAATACTAAATATTTATTATGTATAATAAATACAAAGTAGTTGTAAAGTATGCAATAATAATAGAATTATTATTAGAATTAATATTGTACCAAATAATGATTATAGAATTCTTTCATCAATTATAAGATATTATAATTTTTTATTTTATAAATTTATAACATAAAATATTAAATATTAATTAATGTAATAAATAAAAAATAGTTATAAAGTATGCAATAATAATACAATTTATTATTAAAATAAAAAACTAATAAAATTAAAATTAAATAATAATAAATAAAAGTGTTCAATTTAAGTCATAATAAAGTTAACCAATTTAACACTTTAACAATATTACATAATTAAAATTAATATATTCAAAATGATTAAAATATTATTTTAAATAAAATTATAATTTTTACAATAAAATATTTAAAATTTATTAATTATTAATTATATTGGTATCCAATATTATATGGTATTTTTGTAGATGTGAAACTTAATTCGAGATCTTTCTTCTCCTATTATGTTTGTCCAAATTCTTAATAGTTTAAGCTCATTTTTAACCATAAATTATTTCTTTTTTTTCTTTGATCTATGTTTGGTACTAAGCAAATTATTAACAAGACTAACTCAAGCCTAAGGATGCAAATAGGATAACATAGGTATGTAAAGTAGTTACATACAATCTTGTTTAGCAAGTAAAAATTGGTATCACATCCACTCATACTTGCATAAATATCTAAAAAACCAAACCCTTACCCCTTTTTTTTATGTTTTCTTGTCACGTGTCTAACCCATTTTAGTGTAAGCAACTCACTTTAAAAGGATAACAAATCATGTACGTGTAGAAATATTAGAAACTAATTCTCTCATCGATGATTGAAATTACTTTTTTACTCATACATATCTTAAAGATATCCTATATGTCATCAAACCATCGATTTTTTTACTATTTCTTAATAATTTAATACCTTAGGAGCAATCTTACTCAAGTTCACTATGATTACTAAGAATGAAAAAACTATTTTCTTTAGTATTTAACACAATTGTATATCCATAACTCAAACTCGAGACTACTTATTAAGATAAATTAACTTTACACCAATTGATCTACATATTTAGTAGTTCATGGATAATGACTTCATTGTTCTTTCTTTATTCAAAACCCATGGTGCAAGTTATTTAACTAAAAACAAATAAAAAATATCTTGATTGTTATAAGCATCATCTTATTCTTCTATTCATCAATAATTTTTCATTATAATATATGTTTAAATACCTGTAAATATATATTTTTTAAATTCATTTTATTCACTTCATTTTTTTTATTTTAGAAACATATATTTAAAGGAGAAACTAAAAATTATAAAATGTAACTTGAAATATTTTTTATTATTAAATTTATGTATATATTTAAATTATATACAAATTTAAATATATTTATGGATTTAATATTTTTTAAAAGACATGTTTATATAGATTAGGGCAATATAAGCCATATATAAATAATTTCAATATATACAATGTCCTTTTTTTGTCAACATGATGTTGGTCCAGGATATTTACAAACTATGTTAATGCTTAATTTTTGTCGAAGAATCTGACAAGTCATAATGGAATCTTCCCTCTCACATTTTTGTTGGAAGCTTGCTTTGAGTACATTTTTATGTGAGGATGAGGGGTTTCACAATTTGTTAGGAGTTTTCATGTTGGCAAAGGAGGTTTATGAGATAGAGGCCTGGTTAGAGAAGAAAGATTTTGGGTCTTCCTCTTCTTTATCTTTTAATTTAGGTGAAAATGAAATGAATGAGGTAAACACAAAGGAAGGTCCTAGTGTTGCGGTGGTTGTAACTAGTGGCAATGAGGGAATATTGGAGGTTGAGGAGAAGGGTTCAATTCATTATTTACATGGAGGAAGAAAAAGTAAGGTTCTGACAAAAATAGTAGCGTTGTGTAAGAGGAAAGGAAAGTTTCCTTCGATTTCCATCAAGGGTTTAGTTGAGTTACAAGAGAGGTTGGTGCCTATAGCTTGTCTTTTCCTACACAAGGGTCGATAAATTAATTAAAGGGTAGTGTAGACATAGTAGCTATAAAGCATTTCAGTAATTGTTTGGTTGAAACTTGCTCGGTAGAGGACCGAGGTTTCTTTCGAGTTGCTCCTAAGCAGCCCAACTTTGTTTTTATGTATGAAACATTATTTAGTGAGTTAGGAATAAGATTACCTTTTTCTGACTTCTAATGCGATATTTTGAATGTCTTGAACCTAGCTTTTTCATAACTACATCCTAATAGTTGGGTTTTTCTACCTGCTTTAAAAAATTTATGAGATGTAATGAATATTTTCTATTACAACCAAATTTTTGTATTTTTACTAGTTGAAGTTAGGGGCAGGAATTGGGTGGATATCTTTGAATGGTGCTCAATATGGAGGTTTGTTTACTTTATATACTTAGTCGTGGAAAAAGTTAGAGTCAAGATTTTTTCAAGATTGACATTTTCCTTATGATGTTTCTACTTGGGAAATTTTTTATACATCGAAGGGGAGGAGTTAATTTCCTTTTTCCTAACAATGTTATCCATTCAAATTCCAATCTAGCCCAAATAGTGTGTTGTCGACTATTGATAAGGAAAACATTATTATTTTAGCATCTCTTAGTCGTCCTTTGTCATGTAAAAAACTTATTGTTGCTTCCTTTATAAAGAAACGAGATAAAAAAAATTAACATGTGAGTATAGTATAAGACTTAATTTTGAGCTAGAGTGTGTTGAACCTATTTTTAATTTTGCAGGGATCTTGAAAGGCTTAGAGTATAAGAAGCTAAGGAAATTGGTAGACTCCAATAAAGGAGAGGCTCATGTTGAATTAGTCCATCCTCGAAAAAAGAAGATCATGAAGGAGGTTGAGGTTACTGTCGAAGACAATTTGATAATAATAAGTGGTGATCAACAAATATTTGTCGAGTAGGTTTTTTTAGGGTCAACACATACGGGGAAAACCAAACAAGAATTAATCTACTAAGTGACCTGAAGTTAATGAAATGAGGTCATTGGTCCAAATTGATGTAGCTAAAGTGCCCCGAGGTATATTGATGTTCCTATTGGTTATAGCGACCTACTCAATCAAACCTTAGATTAGCAAGGTATGCAAGGAATATTTTCGAGGGAGAAAGGGGAGGTTTTTCACAAAGTTCATATCAACCTCATCTATCTAATGTTGAGAAGAGAAGGAAGATAATGTTGAGATATCATAGTGGGAAACTTAAGCAATTGGATCATATTTCTCTTTCTCTTTCTCCTTGCATGGCTTCAATGTGGGACACAAATTTTGAGAGTGCTAAATTTTTTCCTGATAAGGTATTACTATCAAGATTTGATAAAGGGATATTCAAATTTGTACGTCCTTCAAAGAGTCTTATGCAAGAAGTATGTTTAGCATGGTTTATGACAATTATTCGATACTAGAAGTTGAAGACAATGAAGGAAAATAATAAGATCAAAATTTTGGAAGGTGAGGCAAAGTCTTTGAAGTTAGTTGCTAGTAGGGTGAAGTTGGAGCTTTCTTTGGCCTAAGGGAGATAATTTGTAAAGAAGCTCTAAGTCGACTTGTTCAATCATGAAATGGCGACAAATGATAAAGCTAAAGAGAACTAGTTATTAACAAAGAAACTAGTTGAAGTTGTAGAGTTTGTGATTGAGCTGAAGATGTCTTCTCAAGACTTGACTGAAAATTTGCTACCAAGGAGGCGAAAGGAGTGAATGCTAAAGGAAAATTTAATACTACTAAACAGGCTACTTCAGAACTAAACTAACCTATTTCGAAGATGCAAGCTGAGTTGAACTCGCTTTGGAAGGCAAAGGAAGAACAAGATTTTGAGCTCCTAGTGGAAAAAAAAAAGTATATTATCCAAAGCCATAACGAAGGTTTTGCCATGATTGTTTGTTAAGCGTGTATCTTGGCTCCCGATGCTAACTTTGATCCTTTTAATGTTGACAAAGATGTTAAGGATAGGGAGTTAGTTAGGGAGAGTTAATTATCTGATGAGGATGTTGATGAAGATGACAAGTTAGATATCAACTCTAGAGTTCAAAATATGTAATTTTGTATTTTGATTTTTTATATAAATAATGGTTTGAATTTGAAATATTCATTTTAAATCCAATTTCTTTTATTTATGTTTAGCTTTGGTTGTGTTCTCATTGATTTATATCGAGGTTTTAATTTGGTCTTTCAAGGTTCAAAGTTGACCTTTATGGTGAGATGTGAATTCGGTCATTTAATTATGAAATTATTTTAAGTTATATTCGAATTCAACCTTTATAGAAATATTCATACTCAATTTTTTAATATGCATTAGGTTCAGATTCAACCTTTAGTGGTATAGCGCATTTCATGTTTGCTTTAATGTTATAAGAGTAAGTTATAAGTAGATGGTAATAATACGAGTATATTGTATAAAAGGATTTTTCATTAAAGGATATTCCTTTTACATTTACCTAGGTGTTCCGTGTTAAAATATCTTCAACCAAAACCCAATATTTTTATTTCTTAGGAAAAAAGACCGAAGTAGGAAAAACTGTATAACACCTAATTTGTATGCATAGCTATAATAAAGCTTCAAATGTGTTGCATTCCAAATTCTTGAAATTTTCTTTCGGGTAAGTTCTTTAAGTCCATATGCTCCATTTTGTAAAGGTTTTGTTACTTGAAAGGGTCCTTCCTAAATGGTCGTGAGTTTGCCTTGTGAATGATCTTTCCTTGCTTCTCTTTGTAGTTATTAGACTATGCCTCCTTCTTTGAATACTCTCTTTCTTATAATTGAGTCACACTTCTTAACAATCCTCCTTTTGCATCTCTCTTCACGTACCTATCTTCTTCCCTAATTTCTTGACGAGATCAAGTTATACTTTCAAGACCTAACTATTTTACATCAAATCAAGATTTGTTCTTCTTAGTGAGGGTTCTCCAAGTTCAACAAGTATCATAGCATTACTTCTTTAAGTCAGCCAAAATGGAGTTTCCTTGGTTGTTTACTATGGAGTGCAATGGTAAGTCCAAAGGTCTTTAGCTCGTGTAAATCATTTTTTTAGTTTAGTGAGGATGACTTTATTGGTTGCTTTTACTTGCCAATTAGTTTGTGGATGTTTAATAGAGGTGTTAAGATGTTTGATGTCAGCTAAGCTAAGAATTTTTCAAGTGTTTTTGTCTGTGAATTGTTTGTCATTATTAGTGATTATTACAAATGGTAGGTTATCCCTATAGATTAAGGATTTCCAAGTAAACTTGTGTACTTGTTGGGCAGTGATTCTAGCTAAAGGTTCGACTTCTATCTACTCGGCGTAGTAGTTTATAGCGACTAGAAGAAACTTTATCTAGCCTATAACTAATGGGAAAGGGTTGAGAATGTTTGTGCCTCATATGGTAAAAGGTCATTACAATGTTATAAAATGTTATCCTTTTGGTGGAACATAATGTTTGTTGTTTGATGTAAAATTTTTGGCATTCTTTGCATTTTTCAAATATTCTAAGTAATCGGCATTGATGATGTGCCAATAATAGCCTACTCTAGTTACCCATATTGCCATACTTTTGTTGTTATTTAAGAGGATTCCGTAGAGACCTTGGTACAATTCATTTTGGACATATTCAGTACGTTCTTTGTCAAGATATTTTACTAAAGGGGTCAAAATGCCTCTCCTATACAAATCATTATTTACTATGCAATAATGTGTTAACCTTATTATAATTTTTTTAGCATTATTTTTGTTTTATAGCAATGCTTTGATCATTAGAAAATTGTAGATTGGAATTATCCAATTCAACTCTTCTTTAGTGTTAGCATTGACTTCATAACATTCAATGTCTGGTTCTTGTATTAATTTTTTGGATGACAATTCAATTTTGATCCACTTTTTTATATTGGTGAGCTTGGATAGTACATTGGTTGTAATGTTTGCTCCTTAGGCGACTTGTTCCATATGAAAGTCATATAAGATTTCTGCAAACATCTTTACCAAGTGATGATATTTTTTCAACTGTGGCTCTTTTATTTGGTAGGTACCTGTGACTTATCATATTACTAGTTGAGTCGCTCCTGCATTGTATCTTTCTAACATCGACATTTCTTGCCAGTTTTATACTGATGATTAGTGCCTTGTATTCTACTTGATTATTAGAGGTAGGGTTGAATTCTAATGTTTGCTCAATTTCAATGTCGTTAGGTCCTTAGAGAATTATTCCTACATCACTTCCTTTTCTGTTTGACGATCTGTTTACTAAAATGGTCCACCACTATTCATCATTCTTCTATTCATAGGGGAGTTTGGACATAAAATTCATCAAACATTACGCTTTGATTGGTCCTCGTGGTTCAAATTGGAGTCTGAATTTGAATAGTTCTATTGATCATGAGACCATCTGTCCAACTAGCTTAGGCTTCCGGAGAATCTACTTAACAAGATGATCAATTTTGATGATGACTTAATGACCCTGAAAATAAAATCTTAATCTTCACATTGAATACATTAATGAAAGGATGAGCTTCTCAATCATTTTGTAGCGTATCTCTAGCTTTTGTGAAACTCAGCTTGTGAAGTAGATTGGTTTTTGTACTTTTTCGTCTTCTTAGACCAAGATGGAGTTGATTGCTAAGTTTGAGACTGAAAGATATAAGAACAAGTTGGCTTTTGAGGAAGGCTAATTTAGTATTGATGATGTTACGAGGAATCTTTTAAATTCATCAAACATTTCTTTGCTTGTTTGTTCCATATGAATTCCTTGAACTTCTTTAATATACCTCTTTCAAGTTCTCTAGACTTTTTGTATCAATTAGGACTTGACACTTATCTATACTAGCTTTAATTCATCAATGTGTGAGCATAAATTTTAAGAATTTTCCAGCAATGACTCCAAAGATACATTTTTTGAGATTTAAGTGCATGTTGTGTTTGCAAATTTTAATGAATGTCTCAGTAAGATCTTTGGGGTAATTGCATGGATTGTATAACTTCATGACCATGTCATTCACATATACTTCAACATTTTCCTTAGTAAGTTTTTGAAAACCTTGTCTATTAGTCAATGGTAGGTCGCTCTCACATTCTTTAGTCCAAAAGGCATTACCTTGTAACAGTAATTGACATTATCAGTGGTGAAGGTTATTTTTCTTTGTTTGGAAGGTACATCTAAATTTGATTATATATAGAGTTTGCATCAAGGAAACTAAGTATCTGATGTCTAAAAGCATCATCGACAAGTCGAATGATACTAGAAAGTGGATATGCGTCTCTAGGGTAGGCTTTGTTTAAGTCGGTGTAGTCTACACACATTTTCCATTTGCAACTAGGTTTTCTTACCATTACCATATTGTTAAGTCATGTGGTGTATGTCACTTCTTTAATGAATTTGGCCTTTAAGAGTTTTTCAGTCTCCATTTCTATAACTTGTTTTCTTTCTTTCCCTAGTTTTTGTTTTTTTAGGCACTAGCTTTGTAGTTGGATTTATGGCATATGAAATTTGGATTGATCTTGGGCAAGTTGGAGGGGTTCCAAGTGAACAAGTCGACATCGTCGATAAACACTTTTTCAATTTCTTGTTGAAGCTCTAGTTTCAAGGTGAGCTCCGAATTTGGTGACCTAATCTTTTTAACGACCAAGTTGGAGTGTCTTTAGTTTTTCAATTGGGTTAGATCTTTGATCCTTAAAACCTATCCTTAAATCAAGGTTGGTTTCTCCAAGAGGTTGTCATCCTATTGTGTTGATGCTAGTTGTTGGGCAAAGTGTTAAGCCCTTTATGGTAATGTCATAAGGAGAGATTTTGAGGCTCTGAGCGTACCATTCATGGACATCTTTCTGGTTAATTCTGATTGTAGCGATGACCCTTTTTATGATGGGAATTTCTTTGTTAAATGAAGAGTTCATATCACAACTTCTAAAACATTGAGAGTTGGTTGTCTAGTGAAAATATTGTAAGAGGTTTCAACCTTTACTAGGATATATTTGACTACGACGAATCAAGACGTGTTTCCTGACCCCGAAGGTTGTTAGGAGTTCTACATATCCCCTTGTATGCACTCTTTCACTTGTGAAACCCACCAACTGGTCTAAGTAGGGCTTTATAATGTAGGGTGTTATTTACAATTTCAGGAAGGTGTACCAAAAATCTACAGTGCTTCCTTGGTCGATCAAGGTCTTCTTAACTTCCCAATTAGCCACGTCTACTATAATGACTATTGGGTTATCTTGGTGTGGATTAAGTATTCGTCATTAGAGGTTATTGGAGGCATTATTCTTTTGTGGAAAGTCATGACAATGTTAACAATTTTTTATTGCTCCTAGATGTTTTTTTTGCATTGAGCTCAAACATCCTCCTTCAACCAAACTTCATGCTATAGTGTTGATTACTCATAGTCTTGTATCTCCGTGTACATTTTTCTCTTGATGAGTGATTGATTCTCCTTCCTTTTAAGTTACTGCTTCATGTTGCATATCTTCTCGTTCTCTCCGGTAGTTGTTTTGTCCACCATGTCCTCGTTTTTGTATCCTCCTCAATTGGGATGACCATGTTGGATTAATTGTCTTAGGCTCCTTGTTAAATCAACTTTTCAATTTTGTCTTCCAAGGCAATGTATTCTTTTGTTGTGTGACCATAGTTTTGATTATATTTGTATTGCTTGGTATAATCAACAATATTTGTCAATCAAGCAAGTGAGGGCAGGACCAAGACATCTTGTTAAAGGCTTCTTTTAGAACTCGAGCTCGATTTTGATTTAAAGGAGTGTAGTATTAGAGTGTTGGGTGTTCTCTTAAATCTTCTTTCTTTCACATGTTGGATTTTGAGGTGGTTGGGTTCTCCTTTTTTCTACTTGCTTGATCGAATTTTGTAATGGAACTTAGACAACTTTTCTATCTGAATATACCCGACAACATGTTCTCTGATTTCGCTCATACTTGTGAGTCTCTTTTTATAGAGACTATAAATAAATGGGTCAAGTTTGGGAGCAACTATCATGGAATGAAGAGCGACACTTGCATTCAAATCTCGTATTTGTATGGAGACTTTGACAAATCGTTCCATGAATTTTTGGAGGGGTTCATCATCATGTTGTCTTAGGTTAATCAATGTAAAAGAAGTAGTGGGATGGGGTCAACTAGTTGCATATTGTGCTCTAAATTTTTGTGTCAGGGTTTCGCAAGATCAATTGATTTTAGAGGTAGCTGGGTGTACCAACTCAAGGCGATTCCCTTAAGAGATGTCAAAAAAACCCTTCATAGTATTGCATATTTGTTAGTATATAAATTTACTTGAGTTACATATACTTCAATGTGTTCATCAAGGTTTGTCGTGTCGTCGTATCGTTCAAGATTAAGTGGTTTCCATCCAAGGGATAATGAAACTTCCATGATTCTATCTACAAAATGATGTCTTTTAACAGTTTCTCAGTGTTAGGATTCATGATGTGAACTTACTTCGAATTAGACTTATCAGTTTGTCTTGTGATGGAAGTGTTGGACTTCATCTTCTAACTAGGCTCATATTTTATCATTTTCTTTGTGCAAATTCTTCAAATAATTCTCGTACTTCTAATGTAGGGCCTCTATGTCATCAACATTTTTCCTCTGTAAATTCTCTAATTGTACTCTTACCTCATGGATAACCAATTATTCGACTTTTTTTTATTGATAGAATCAATATCGTTGTGGTCGAAGGACTATTTCCTTCGGTTCCACGATGGACGCCAAATGTTCTTACTGAACTTGATGCTAAACCTTTCTATTTTATCTCATAAGCTATGTCTTACCACTACAAGAGTGAAGGATAAGGGAATTACATGCAATAAGGATTCTAATGATTATGTGAGTATGTGCATTAAATACAACTCAAGGTTATATACAACTCAAAGATTACGTAAAAGATGGAAAGACAATGAATGGTCACCAAATAATAATTATCATAACAAACTTAGAAAAGTTATAATCCATTTTTCTAATTTTTAGTTATATCCAAATTTTCTAAAACCCATCTTAATGTAATAAACCAATTCACCTCTTTTTATGGATATAATTTGGTGGAAATGATCTTAGAAAAATGTTTTTAGAAGTATTTTTTTTAGGTTAATATATTTTTAAATGATTTCATTAATTAGATCACCTTAATATGATGGTTAAGGAAATAAAGATAAAAAAATATTTAAAATATTCAACATTATCAATGTATTAACGCAGTTGCTTGCCATCTATAACGTTTGTGAGCCAGCATGAGATTGTTGTAAAAAATTTCACTATCTATTCTTGGTGCACAGTTAACAAGCTCTTGTTCTAATAAAGAGATAAATTTTCCAATACTGTGATTCCTTATAAGATTAACAACACAAAATAAAATGTCCTTCATTTATTCTGTATTCCGTTATGTTAGTGAACACTCCATCGATGAAATCATTGTAAATAGTCTAATTTCTATTCGATCTCCGGTGCAATAATTATTCCCTATAATTCCAAAATTTCCTCTTTAGTTCGGTGTTTTCATGGTCTTTAGCTCTCCTTTGCTCTTTAATGTCACCCTTCTGGTTGTGTGGAATCCAGCTCTATCTTCAGCTTTTCAAGCTGTTGTTCTAATTCTTGTTTCAGGGACACCAAATCATGTTTTAGATTATCAATTTACACTATGAAGGCAATCATTTTTTTTTTTTTTATCGTAAAGTCTTCCTGTCTTTGACCCGATTCAATTTCTATTTGACCAGCAATGTCCAGTTGTTTATTTAGTTCAACATTCTCAACCAAAAGTTTTGATTTTTAAGTGCCTAATGCTTTTGCATCACTTTTCTAATCCATGGTAATTTTGTATGCTTCTTGTATATTATTGTTCAATGAAGAAAGATATTTTGGAGAGACTATTTTAAAAATATATTCGAGAATAAAATCAATTTAAAGTCATATTTTATTATTTTAAAAATGTTTGAGAGTGAAATTTTACTTGAAAAATAAATTTTAAAACAAATAAAACTTGAAATACTTTCATATCACTTATTTTATATATCTATGCACTTCTTTTTCTATCTAAATGTCTAGTAAACATAAGAGTGTACATCTTTTCGTGTTTGCAGTGACTAATTTGTGAAGAGGCAAGCAAAATGTAACAGAGTAGAGGACTTAATTGCTGAAATTAAAAAAAATGAGGTGCATGAAGAGTGAACAACTTGTTCGGCTGAGTACAGAATTCAAATTATTTTGTGACGATGACATAACCCACTGGACAAGGGCAAATTAACGTTCTATGTCCCATGTTCACGAGGTCAGTGGAGAAATAATAAAGGAGAGTTTCTTTCCTTCCCTATACCCACAGAACTGACTGCAACTTATTTAAGATTCTTGTCCCACTCCGATTTCTAACACACTTTCAGCAAATCATACGATTTTAATTCAATTTCTTGCATTCAATTCTGCCCCAGATTTACACATGGATGATGTAAATTCATTTACATCTTCTGGGCCCATTTCCCACCAGATTTTTCAAAACTCAATTTATCTTTTACAGCAAATATTTTCATTTCAATAATAAAAAAAAAAAAATCACAGCATGTCACTCATGGACAGATAATTTCCACATCATATTAATAGAAAAAATGAGTCATGTATTCTATAAAATTATCTAATCATAATATAACATATTTGATAAGTTTATTAACTTTAAAATTATATATACAATGATTTTTGATTAATTTACAATGTAAAATTACTTTACACTTACTATTAAACCTATGATTTTAATATGGCAATAAGATAAAATTGTATTAGATATATGTGTAAAAAAAATTGAGAGTAACAATATATTTATAAACTAAATTCTAAAATAATTGTCTTCTTGATGTTTGATATTTAAAAAATTAAAAAAAAAAAAAATGATAGATAGAGCTGAAAACTAAATAGATTGGTAAGTAACCGTCCTAAAAAGAAAGAAATAGAGGAGTGTAGCATAGTGTGGTAGAGGGAGAGGTGTTATAGTTCCAATTGGGCAGTAACTGCGGTGACCAGAAAAGCATCACGAGATACTTGAGACTCTATTACACATTTCAGCTTTCCCTCTCTTAATTCTCACCACTACGGAATATGGATTCTCTCTAGTTTTCTACCATCTTCCTAATATTGGCTCACAAATAAAAATGGCACTCGTTTTAATGTCAAAATCACAATTATTGTATCTCAAACTCTTCTTGTTCCACCTCTCCCATCCAAGTATTGCAATTTCTAACAAACCTTGTGTACGTTTTTTTTTTATTTTTACAAGTAGTACAATATGGATATGTTAAAATTTTGGTTCGATTACTCTTTTAATTTTGAAGTCTTGATGCTTTAATTTTATGTGTGGTTTTATGTCCTCCCAACTTAACTGTTCATATTTGATTCTTATAGTTTTTTAATTATTCAAATTAAATTCTTTTTTTTATAAATTTCATTTAGTAATGAACCAAAATGCAAATAATGATATACCACTGATTTGTATAGATTCATAAAAGAATAAAAACATAAAAGTATTTGAATATAAAAAACATTCATTACATTTGTTTTATATTTTATTTGTTATGACCATTTAAATATTATTTTTTTTGCTAATTTGTATAAGTTAATGATACATTTTTTCTCAATTATGTTTCTTTTATTTTTGTTCTCCTGAATAAAATTTGAGACAAGAGAGACTTAGTTTGAACAATTAAAAAAGAGAATTAAATGTGAGCAACTAAAATTAAAATAACCAAAATTTTAAAAAACATTAAAGTATGAAGATTAAAAGTGTATTTAAACATAAAAAAAAAAAAAATCAACTAAGCCTAACAAACTTTTATCACATAAAATTTTTCTTTCATGTAAAATTAGCAAACACAAATATTTTATTAAAAATGTTGATAGGAAAATATTAATAACATTAAACACTATTTTTTAAGAGCTTAATTTTCATACACGGTCTATATTATGATTTTTAAACTATAGATAAATTAAAAATTATTTTAAATATAAATTTTAAAATAATTATTATAAAAGTTAATAATTTTATTATATATGAAAATATATGATTGGATTATTTTTTACATTTTCAATGCCTTTTAATTACATTCATTTTTAGTAAAAAAAAAGATAATGTCATTCCTTAAACATTGCCTTAAAATAGTACTTAAAAAACATTGCTTAAATGCTATGAAGAAAATAATACTTTTTTTTTATATATAAATAAAAGTTTGAGTGAGTTAGATATAATACTCACTCACACATTGATGCATTGGTAATAACCATGCATGATTAGTTGGTTTTTCATTTTTTCACTTTTTCCACACGAAATTTTTTGTGCGAATTGAAATAGATGTGCACTAAATAAATAGAGTCCTATCAAAATTTGCGGATATTTACAAAAACTGTAAATAAACACAATTTTTTATCACGTGAAATTTTATAATGAGATCATTTATTCTCATTTCTCTGTAAAACACGTTCGAAAACACAAAACAATTTTTTTTTTAAGTTACTGGTTCTGTCTTGACCTCCATAACTCGTTATTGTTGAAGAAAACACGCATCAATTTGTGATGCAAACCTCATGCATGCATCCCCATTTTCCTACTAATTTGTCACTTTCCTTTTATAATAAAATTAGCTTCACTTTAGCAATACGTAGTTATTAATTATACACATGAAGAGGGCAGTTTGTACATGATAATAATCTTTTATTTATAAGAATATATCAGCAGCATTCTTAGCTTTTCATGGGCCATAATCAATAATACATTTATGATGTGAATTAGCTCTAACAGATATATCCAAAATCCATTTATGCTAAATATCAAGTTTATGATGCATTTGAAGGGCCATAATTAGCAAGTCATGATCCCCAAAATAATTATATAGAAAAGGAAAGGAAACAAATTAAAGCACCCTATAGTCACAGGTGTACTACTGCATATCTACTATAGTGCTAGCTTGCACAATTGGACAAGTGGATTATTTTGTCCCGTACCACAAGCGTTGGCTTTTACAAATAAGAGGACAAAACTTTTACACGCCAAGAATTAATGCTGTATAGCCTTATAGCCCAGGTTTCCGACGTTAACATCAATTTGACATTGCTAAGCTATTCTACTTAATTATGAATATTGTGCATGTGCTATGCACACAAAAGAGAAAATATACTATGAATGGACAAGACTTTCGAATGCCAATGATAATCAGATAAACGAAAATATCAGGAATCAAAGGAATTCTTTTTTCTTTTTGCATGGAAATAATAGCACATGTACATTTCTTTTGTTTGAGATCAAATAAAATCAATACAGCCTAATTATACACTGGAAAATATTTTGTCAAATAATATTCACGTGTTCACGTGTCAAATAATAACAAGCTAGCTTCATTTTTTCTAATGTTATATGTCTAGGTAAAATCACTTTTAGAAATAAAATTACCAAAATAATATTTGTTATGATGTTAATTACAAGGTTACAGAGGTATAATGCCAAGAGAAGAAAGATGGATTCGAGAAGCAGAGATAGAGTCAATGTTCTCTTGTGTTGTGACTTTTAGTTGTTTATAGAGCAGTTGAGAGTCAACGTTTATGTTTGCATCTTCTCTCTTAATATTTTGTTTTAATCACATTATATATCATATTTTCACTTCCTCTCTCTTTTACTTTTGTGTTCCACGTATTTCATACCTTTCATAAGATGTGAGACAATTATGGTGTGTTATTTCTATCTGCTTCTTACTTTTTAAAATACATTCAACGTGAATCCTCATCTTACATTATCATTTATGTTTAACATCCCTAAATAAATTAAACAAACGTTATGATATCTTTCACGTACATCATTCTTGAATAGTAAATCAAACACACTTGTTATTAGTAAAGGAAAAATGATACGCTACAAGTAGGCCTACATTGTGGAGTGTGTACAAACATGCATCATATGAGAAGAATAAGCAGCAGCAAAGTCATTTGAATGAAAAAGATATAATAATTCATATTATCACATATACACAAAGGAAAAATGAAAATGAAAATGTCATTTATGGTACAATGAGATAGAAGGAAAAAAAATAGTAAAATTAAGGTAAAAAAAAAAAGAAGAAGAAGAAGATGAAAAAGAAGTGGGAAGGCAATTCAGTGATAGTAAAGCAGGAAAAAGTGAGAGTGAGAGGGTGAAACTATGTTCCACGTGTAGAAGCAGTAGAAGAGAAGCAGAGACAGAAAAAAAAAAGGGTTACAGAGGGAAAGTGTGAGTGTGTGTGTATGTGATCCAGTCCTGATCCTACTCATCATTTCTTTTGCAGCGTTATACGGGAGAAACGGTGGTTGGTTGTTGTAATGTAACGTTCCAAGTCTTTCCCTCTCTGAAACCATCCATCGCAATCTCATTAGTCATTATCTTTTCTCTCTCTTTCAAAAAATAAAAAAAATAAAAAAATAAAAAGGCAATGCCCTTTTCCTTCTGCAACGTCCTTCATCTTTTCCTTTTAACTCCCCTATCCATCCTTCTTTCTCACCTCAGTGTCTCACCATCTCTCACTTTTCTCCTTACTAGCAGCAGCAGCAGCAGCAGCAGCAGCGAAAACGAACAAGATTGAGTAAGAAGCGAAACAAAACGAGAAAAGCATGATGTCCAGAATAAACAACGTTGGCTGGATGGACGAACGAGAAGACGAAAACTCGGCTTCAGCTTCGGCTTCCGCTTCCGCTTCCGCTTCCTGGACCAGAAACTCCAACGCCAATAATAACATCATAACCACCGACACTACTACAGGTTTCGTTGAAAACACAAACCGCGAGGATTTAGGTTCTCTCTGTGCCTTCAAGCCAATGCTCGACGTGGACGAGGAATGGTACATGACCAACCACCACCACCACCACCATCACCACCACCACCATGACATGACCTTCGACCCTGACAACCTCTTACTCCATGCCGTGGACTCTTCGTCGTCCTGCTCACCCTCTTCCTCGGTCTTCAACAACCTCGACCCTTCCTCCTCCCAGCTCCAGTACTTTCTCCCTCCCAACCCCAAACCCCCTACTTTATCTTCCCTTCTTAACCCCTTCGATATGGGCTTTCTTGAGCCTCAAGCTTCTTCCTCTTTGCCACTTGTCTCTGCCGGAAACTTAACTCTCCCCAACCTCGCCTCCGATACTCACCTAACACCTCCCCATACCAACAGCCCCTTCGCCGGTTTTCAGAGCCTCCAAGATGGTTCTTCCAACCCTCTGTTTCACAACCGCTCCAAGATTTTAAGGCCACTCGAGTCCTTGCCCCCCTCCGGGGCGCAACCCACGCTGTTTCAGAAGAGAGCTGCTCTTCGGAAAAACATGGACGTAGCGCACTCTGTTGGGGAGAAGAGGAAGGAGAAGGAGAAGGAAGAAATCATGGAGGATGCTAGTTTCGATGGGTCCGGGTTGAATTATGATTCTGATGATTTAACTGAGAGTAATAATAATAATAACAATAACGCTAAGATGGATGAGGCTAATGGGAAAAATGGTGGGAACAGCTCCAATGCCAACAGCATCGTCACGGGTTTGGATCAGAAAGGGAAGAAGAAGGGAATGCCCGCTAAGAACTTGATGGCGGAACGACGCCGTAGGAAGAAGCTCAATGATAGACTCTACATGTTGAGGTCCGTTGTTCCTAAGATTAGCAAAGTAAGACTTGTCTTCTCTCACCCTCTTGCCAAATGTTGAATTGCAGTTACTTTTCAATTACTTAAAAATGTTTAGTTAATTGGATTGGAATCTGGAATCTTGAATCTGGATCTGTCTTTGGCTTTGGCTTCTATGATATGCTTTGGTTTAATAGATGGACAGGGCTTCAATTCTTGGGGATGCAATTGAGTATCTTAAGGAGCTTCTGCAAAGGATCAATGATCTTCATAACGAGTTGGAGTCCACGCCTGCTGGTTCTTCACTCACTCCTGCCTCAACTTTCCATCCTTTGACGCCTACTCCTCCTACACTGCCCAGCCGAATCAAAGAAGAACTCTGTCCCAGCTCATTGCCAAGCCCCAATGGCCAACCTGCCAGGGTAATTCTGTTTCTTTTCCCTTTTACCTTAATAAATCACACACACACACACACATATCTATATATAATCAAATCGACCGAAATAAGTCCTGCTTCAAAGACCTTATTTAGAACGTAAGCCAGTTTGAAAGAACCTATTCACAACTTATTTGAACTTTTATAACATAAGCACTTGTTTAAATGTTTGAAAATAGTTCATAGTATGGTTCTACTTAAATAAAAAAATTTCATAAGTACTTATAAGAGAAGTAACAATGAATTAAAATCCTTTTATAAGTTCAAATTAGCTTATATACAAGTTAATTTGTAAAAGTTTTTTATTTTAACATTTGTATAAATTAATTTTAGCTTATCTGAAAAGCTTAATTCATTTTTATTTCCTATTTGCTTCTCTTGTAAGTAGTTGTGAAAAAATTTATTTAAACAGAGTCTATGTCTATAAAGTATAAACAGTTTTCAGCTTATCTTAATAAGCTATCCTAATTTAGGATAGGAGTCTGGACTCTTTGTCGTCACAAAAGTGACTCCTGCCCATTAAAATAAAATTATGTACATTAAATAATACAATAAATATAACCAAAAAGGTTCTAGACCCTAAGATATGACTACAGGACCCTCCAGTTGCTTTTTACCAGCAGGGAATCCTGGTCCTTTGGGATAGCAATGAAAACAGTTAACAATTTATATAAAAATTGTTTAACCTTATTTCTCCTTTGATTATAGAGGCAACTTATTTAGTCCTTACAAGATAAGTACTTATTTAATAACAGCGAGATATATGACAGCAAGCAAATTTTTCTGTATGCTTTAATAATGTGGAAGTGAAGTTTTGCTTGTTTTGGGAGGGTGGAAATTGGAATGAATCATGCATCTTATTACCAACTCTGCACTTATCTATCTTGGTTTAACACTGGGCTCATAGGAACCGTCGAGCATTTTGTTTGCTATTAGTATGATTTAATAGAAGCTTTATTTAATGCAATGGTCCAATTATAAATAGGTTGAGGTTCGGCTGCGCGAAGGAAGGGCTGTTAACATCCACATGTTTTGTGCCCGCAAACCTGGTCTGTTGCTCTCAACCATGAGGGCTTTGGATAACCTTGGATTAGACATTCAGCAGGCTGTTATCAGCTGCTTCAATGGATTTGCTATGGATATTTTTCGAGCCGAGGTAAAACTTTAATTCTGTTATCTTGAAAATCAATTCATGTTGCATCCAGGCTGCGAGGTCAATTGATATTTTTTCTCAATAGTTGCGACCTTGTTATAGATATCCAGGTTACAAATCACAATTGAACTTTGTATCCCATCTATATCTGGTACCTTGTTATAGATAGGAGAAGAGATATATTTTTCATGTGGGAAATTCTTAAAATTGAATTTGTTTTAAGGGAACCTGGTACGATAATGCTTTCCACATCCATTAATGGCTTGAGTGTTGGAATGGTATTGTAGTTTCTGCTTATGAACATTCTTTGCTCTGTTGTTATCATTAATGCTACACTTACTATTGAAGTAAATAGGAAATAAAAGAGTTTTGTTATATATACTTATAAAACTTTATCCAAATAATCATAATACTTTTATGAATTAAGTACTAAATGAAACCGTAGATATATACTTTTACGTTATTGTCTTAAACCTAAAAAACGTTTAATACTTTTTTTGTTTAGGAATTGGGAATTCAGGAGGATGATTTAGAATTACTTATTAAAAAATTGTGTCTGTTATTAAATTGATGATAGTCGTATAAAGATTAATGATCGTATAAAGATTAATGATCTCTCTCTTTCAGCAATGCAAAGAAGGTCAGGATGTCCATCCGGAGCAAATCAAAGCAGTACTATTGGATTCAGCTGGCTACAATGGCATGATGTAACTAGTTTTGGCGAGAAACAAACTAGTTGCTGCCATTTCAGAGTCAATTTGTCTAGTTTAATCAGTTTTTCACTTTGTTATGTCCACATTGCAACTGTACGATACTAGCTATGGTAAACTTCAGTTTATGAGGTAGAAGAAATTTTCACATGAATTTTACCCCGGCAGCGGCAGTTACTGTTTGGTACCTTTCACATGTTCATGTCGAACCAAAAGTGGATGCTAGAGTTATAAATTAGTTCAGGGACATTTCTGAAGGCGCGTTTTGATGTTAAGTTTGTATTTATTTGTCCGACTTATTGTCCTCTTTATACAGTTTTCAACAAAGACAGAACCTTAAAGCAACTTTATGTTTTTCGTGTTTTTTCCTCGATTAAGCATGTGGTCATCACACACTTATTATATCTTCCTTTTTGAACCAAAAAGTAGTGGAGAAATTGAAAGAAAAGAGAATCATGCATCTACGGTAAAATTGGGAAAATTCGGGGTTTGGGCTGACAATCCATTTGCGGAGCCTCTTTTTAAATTTAAAATTATAAGTGATGAAATGAAATCCTCGAGTCTAATATGGTTGCTAAAGCACCGACCCTCGAAACGAGTTCCATTAGTCATGTACCTTTTGTAGATAATAATTGACCCATTGACCGAAAAAGAAAAAGGCTAACTGACCTTGACGGCTTCATCTCGGAACCTCTATTAAAATATCCAATGAAGCACTGACAACCATGACTAGTGTTCATCCCAAGGATTTATCACAAACACATTTCGTTTCACTTTTTATGTACACATTCGCTTTAATACATAATTCATTTCACCTGTGGCCAAGTGATCTCAATCGTCAAACACCGGATACAAACAAATATAGAATATGAACAAAATTTAATTATACATCATGCAGAATGGAATTTCCACAATTTCCATCTCACAAGTTATGATTAATAAGAATCAAAATTAAAATCAAATAAACTGGATACCAACCATAAGGCCGCCCTTGTATACATTAACGGGTTGTTGTTCAGAGGGTGGGAGGGAAACAACTATGTACAGCTACAAGGTGGGATTGTTTAAAAAGGCAAGGTCAATACCACCCATATCACCTCGCTCAAAACACAATTTGATTACATACTAAAGATTGTATAACTGGGCAGGCATATACTACTAATTCCGGGATTTCCAAAATTGGACGGATACTTTTTCATGCCATCTATATATTGATTCCAAGCAGTCACTGATAAGCAGTCAGCCTCTACTACAATTCTTTTTCCAAGTTGTAATGTTTTCAAACTGGATGGCTTCATGACAGTTCCTTACTTTCCAGCCCCGAATCTGTAGATCACAACATAACGTTTCACACCATGAAATTCCTCTACTAAACTAAATTCAAAATTCATGCATGGTAAACAACGTGGGGCAACTTTGATCTAAACAACTAAAATCATTGAATCCAGTGTTAACTGGAATTGGAAGCAGAAAGTTACCTGAAAGCTATGGAAATCAATCTACTAATAATCAGGCGTCAAGGCCATTTTCTGAATTGAACTTTTGATGCAGCTGACACTTAACATCTTTTGCATTTGCATCTGCACCTTCACTAGCCGTAACCAGCTGGTTCTCCTCATTTTTTGAACTCAAGGTACCCGGGCTCATTTTCTGGATCTCCTCTTTAGGGTAGATAAAAATTTTGCGAACCATGGCACAGAATTCCCTGAATTGAAAACATAGAATATATAAATTATGTCCCATTCTCAAGGAAAAGTAAAACATTTAAATAGTAAGTTAACCAAGAATGTATAATCAAAATACAGATTCTTACTGCCATGGATCATCGCCTACAAGCATCATATCACCCTCATTATCCGTATAGACAATAAGCCAATCTTTTTTAGCTGACAATAATTCACCCCCAAATTCAAACAGCTGATCCAATTCAGCAACTAATTCATCATAGCTACTGTACTTTGTAAGGTCCACTGACCTACCAAGTGCAATGCCCTTCTTGTGAACCTAAAACAAATAGCAAATGGTTAATTTTCCCAGTAAACTTCAAGCTCTCATTTTTCAATCACAGCAAAGGATCTTACTTTAGTGCAACTCCTAGCAGAACCACTGAGAGATTTAGCTTGAACATCTTTTGTGTGCAGCTGAGAAGTCTGTAATGGTCTATCATGGTCATCAACACCAACTAGATCATCTGCAGGTCTTGAGCCCTTTGAGTGGTCAGACTTTTTATCATTTTCAGATATTCTTTGTTGGTGTGGTGTAACATGCATCTGACCAGCTGGCTCGCTCACATTTCTTTGTGATAAAGAAGGCTCCGGTACAGTGGGGCCACTGATAAGTGAGAAGCCAAATAGCTTACAGTCACCACCATCTTTAGGTTTCACAGCCTCGCAAGTTGACACCAGTTTTGGCATAAGCTCTCTTGAACAATGACTCTGATATTGAGTCAGGGGTGCAGGTGGGGGTGGCATCAAGTTTCCATGTGTATGCTCAACTTTATGACCATGCACTGTAGGGTATTCACCAAATGCACTGTACCTTAAATTCCCTCGAGCTTGGTAAGTTGTATCACCACCATGTGCCGGACCTTTTGTATTAGAGTCCAAGATGTTCAGTGACAGACTAGAGGGCATTACAGGCCACGGATGAGGCATGTGAAGTTTGCCTTCATGATCCATTGATTGCTTTCTAGCAGGATAAGCTACAGGGCTCATTTGATCCCCACTGGCCCCAAAGCCTGAAAGAAGATCCGAATATGTAGGCTCATTCCGGCCCATTGACATCCAGCTCTCTGAACCATACCTCCTTGAAGTAGAAACATCAATCTTTTCATCATCTACTGCAGCAGGTGGCCAAACAACAGACTTATCAGCTGTATCAGACTCGTTGCTTTCTGCAAAATTACCTCTCAAGGTCGAGAATTCTTGACCTTGCAAGACCCTTGGAAACCCATTTGCCGGTGAAGGGTCTATTATGCTTACTTTAGATGATGCTGTTAGTAACCAAAAACATATCAGGCCTCAACCACAATTTTTTTTTTCATATTAAGAGGTTTATTATAAACATCAAATATCCACAGCCAAATAATCATACCTTCTCTAGTAAGAACGGAAGAATCTGGGGATGAAGGAACTGCATTAGACCGAGGCCTTTTAGGCCTGGGCATTGAAAGAGGATTTAGAGCTGGAGGAGCAAGAGCAGGCTCTATTTTCCAAGGGGAAACTCTCTCGGGACGAGGAGTGTTGGATGTTTCATCCCATCTCACCTGAATGACAAGAGCAACACCATTATAGGAAGCCTTGTTTTTAACAAGACAACAGAAGTAGCAAAAGGACTAGAGATACAAAACCTTGAGGCATCTCCATTTGGAATCTCTCCACCTTTTGGGATCAGAATCTTCTATTCCAACAATGGTACCGGTAAACCTACAATTATAAATAACAAGCCATATCAAGGGAATTCTTCCAGTAAGATTGAATATTTAGAAATAATAAAAGGATAACATTACATTTGACGGTAGGAGATGAAAAAAATATAGCATATTCGATGACAACTCAATCAAAGACGAAGACACCTATCGCTCATACCTCTGCTCTGGAGCCTCTTCACCTTCGAACCTCATTTTGAACCGCATCCCAATGCTATAATTATTTTTTAGAGACTCCATATATTGGTCATATGGAACAATAAATTCGGCGGGACTGGTCCTGCAAAATAATAATGATGGTAAGTGCTGTTAATCTTGCTGTGTGGGGAATGAATCAATTGCAAAGAAACCATCAACATGCGCTTGTCCATAGATGCACAAACACGGGATAGGAGGTCAGACTAAAACCACCATGATATAAGTTTCAACATAATTTTACGAATAATTTACCAACCTAGGCTTGTAATAAACAGTGAAGATGGTCCCCGTCAGGATGGCATGCCAAGCTGTTGCAAGGACCCCGAGATGCATGCTGTGGCTAGAGATAACTGAGGATGGAACATTGCCCTGCTGTCTCATTGCTCGTCGGACACCGACACGAAGTTCCCCATTCTCACCTCTGCAAATCCCTAAATTAGTCCCATTCCAAGGAAAAAGAAAAGAAAAAAAAGTGCAAATGAAAAACCCTAATTCACGGTGGAACAAACCTAAGGAAAATAAATGCATCCCCAGCGACAAGCCTTTTCGAGCTGACAAAAACACTCCAACCACTCTGAAGCAAGTGTCTACGGGGTTGACCTGAAATTCACTCGACTCATCAGTCACAATCGATAGATACACGATCGAATAGAATATGACAACGAAGGTAGACAACAAACTAGAAGGGGAACGAACGATGAATAAGCAATTACCCCGAAAGATGTGTTTAAATCGCCATTCATTCCCATGAAGATCTTTAGCCACCAATTCCTGGGTAGGTGGCTGCTTCGACATATCCTTGTAAGCAAACACGCGATTCATCCAACATTAGCCACCCATAACGAAACATAAACGAAGCACAGCAAGGAGAGAAAAAGGCAAGAAATCAAACCAGAGGAGGAAGACATTCATCAGCATGCCGTCTCAGTACGGAAAACCCACCATGGGTACTGGTATCGGACGCCGTCAGAGTCTTACAGAAAGAATGAACGTGAAACCGTGGCGGCGGTGGTGGCGGAGGTTCTTTCTCCACGGCATTCTCATCTTGCTATACCATTGCCGCCACATAAAAAAAACCACAAAAACTCATAAGCATCGCGTTTTCACCTAAATTACTCATTCTCTCTCTCTAAAACATATTAATAAGCAGAGGAAACTCACATTTGGCTCCGGAAGCAAAGTCACTTGAGCAAACACCTCATCCGTGTCGGGCTCGGCCTGAAAGAACCATTCTCTTTTTGAGGATTGCTTTGTTCGAAAGCATGGGAATTTTTAATAACGAAAAAGTGACACAGATCGAACAACACTACCTTCAGCTGCACGTTGATGACCCGACAAAGGATCTTGGGTGGGAGATCGTAAACCGGCATCTGCTGGTCGGCCACCTGATTCGTCGACGCCTCCACCTATTTCACACCCAAACAAAATGTAAGCATACACCCAAAAACCAAAAAAAAAAAAAAAAAAACAAAACCCAAACCCATCTCATCTCACTCCAATCCATCGACAAATTCACTCCCAAAAAATGAAGCCATCACAAATCTGAGCTCTGACTCCAAAAAGGAAACCATATTCTCCAATAAATGAAGACGAGTTCGAGAAAGGAATGAAATTAATTAACTAATTAGTTAATTAATTTACCTGCTCAATATGTCCCTGAGGGAAATAAAACACGCGCTCTCTTTCTTGCGGTACCGTGACGAGAGGACCGGCACAAGCGTGCCATAGTTCCCTGAAAAGTGCAGCTTCTGCGTCTACCAGAAAAGAAAAAAAAAACGATTATAATTTACAATTCGCAAACACTCCACAAAAGAAACGAACCTACGCTACGTTCTGAGTTAGTTACCTACCTTTCGCTGTGGACGGTGAATGAGCCTCCGCAGTTCCACCGTCGTTATGGTTCAAGCAACTTCCCTTCATCGTCCCCTCCGATGATGCCATTTCCACAGACCTCACCGCAGATCTCTCATCCGCAACACTACTCGCGTAATTCTACAACCTCGCTCACGCCTTCTCGACGAGAAAGACGCAAAAGGAAACTCGAATTCGTGCGAGCAACCTAACCTCGAAGATGAGAAGTGAGAAAAGAGCTGGCGAAGGAACAATTAAGTCCTTGTTAAACGCGCAATTCCACAATCTGTTGAGGTTTAGTGTTTTGAAGCAAAACCAGAAGCAGAGGAGGAGGAGGAGAAGAAGAAGAAGAAGAAGCGTGTGTCGTGTTGTGTTGTGTGTGGTTTTTGGGATGTGAGGGAATGAATGGGGAGGTGAGACTTAACCAGAGTGGTCAAAACAGCGTGCAATGATTTCAACCGCGGTCAATCCCTTAACCAATCTGCGAGGAGGGAACCGGCATTTGGCGGTATATGTGGGGCTTGGAACCGGGTGGAGCAGGTGAAGGGGATCCATAAATAAAGGCGGCTGGGGACACAGAAGGGTACAGACGGCGTTAACTGGTTGTCGAAGAGGGATTGGATTGGCATGTAACGGCGTGTGTCGTGACGGTCGCGGGAAAGTTGTTCTGTTTTATTGGGAAATGGCATTGTCGTCCTATTAACGGGCAGCGCTTGATGGATGGATGGATGCCATTGGAATTGAATTAGATGCAACATGCAAATGCAATTCCATCCTTCACAGTGCGCAGTTCACACACTCCCCGGCGCATCTTAACCACTTTTTCCTTTACTCTCTCTCTTCTCTTTTACCAGTAATAGTCCCACTATTATATTTAATTAAATTAAATTCACAATATAATATAATTTAATTTGATGTAACTGTCACTGTGAGTGTGAACTGCAATTGTCGTTTCATTTTACATCTCGGCAATATCTCGTGGCCTATATCTCGCAAGAGAATAGTATTATTTTACTATGTTGCGATTTGCGATATTGAATGTGTGTGTACATAAAGGAAACATTTAAACAAGTGGAAGCATGGAATGGAACTCAAGTTCAACAAAATCCACTTTATTTAAATGGTTAAATTAAATGCAGTGTGAGATCTTCCATCTTCATTGCTGGGTCAAAGCCCCATGAAAATTTTAGGAAGAATGCGGGCATCACCTGGGTACACTTGTAAGCAAACAGCTGAACTATTATTTTCTTTCTATATAACTGATTGCGTTTTTTTTTTTTTTTCTACATTAATGAAAGAGACACCAAGCTTGTGTAAACATATTCATAAAATACCCGACAGTATTGCATGCATTCATAAGAATAATCCCTTCTAAAATATTTCTATTTTTAAAATATATATACACTGTATTTATTTTTTAATTCTATTGAAATTAAATTAAACTTGTGGTATACTTTAAACTGCATAATTTTTCAATAAACAAAAATTATCAACTATTATGATTATCTCTGCTTTATAAAGTATAAACTATTTTATGTGTGAAAATAATTAAAAG